>OX387362.1:600000-880500 GCA_947563465.1 Archips xylosteana | reverse complement strand
CGCCTTGAGGGGTGGGGTAACTCGAATCGGTGCGGGGCGGAGCGTCTCCATTCTGTACGTTAGTACTATTATATATTCTGTGGTAATAGTCTAAATTTTTACGCGTAATATCATCATCTTCGTCTTACATACGTCCCATTGTTTGCCATAGATCTCACACAGGCACAGGTATTGATAGGGGCTAAATCCAAGAATGTGTCTTTTTCAATCACGCCCAACACAAACGAAGAGAGAATCATATAGGGGGTGCAAGGGTTCAAACCCACATCCTTATGCTTGAGAGGTCTGTGGTTGCCATACAAATAGATATATATTTTATAGTTACAGTTATAATTATTTCATTTAAAACTTATTGAGTTTGCATGTAGTAATATCCAAACTATATACATACATTGAATACATATAACATGAACATATAATACAACACATATATATTTACATAACAGATATTCAAATATATAAGTATAAATAATTTATTTACACTTTGTCGTATCGTGTTACGACACGCGTGCCGGCCGTGCTATGGACACGCGACCGCACGGCGAACGAATCGATTGCTACCCGCAGCGCGGAAAAAGATCGACCCGGTCGCCGCGCATGTTACGTTAGACCACCGCACGCGCAACCTGAGTCGCTTATAATTTAATTGTTTACTTTCGTTATTATTGCCTGTATTGTCATCAACTTCTGTCTGTGTGTTGTGTTCTTCTCTGCTTGCTTTCCTGTATTTGTCTTCTGACTTTCTACGCAAGTGCTTGTGCATAAATTGTGTTCAAACTATAATAAACGTTAAGTGTACTTTGTTTTTCCATTCTTATTATTGGAACCTTGGGACACATACTTACGAAAGGTACGTAAAAATGAAAGGTTCCCAAAGTGGTGACCCCGAGCATGAACAACCTGGAGAGCAAGCAACACACGGTGCATCGCACGGAGAATTTGTTTCCACTACACCAACGTCATCCGAGATTTGCCGTGTCGGTGTGCGCATACCACCATTTTGGCCAGAAAAGCCAGCCATCTGGTTCGCTCAAATTGAAGCACAGTTTGCAATATCACGAATTAATGATGACTCAACAAAATTTTACTATGTCATAGCGCAACTTGAAAACCAGTATGCCACACACGTGGAGAATATTATCGTTAATCCACCGTCTACAGGTAAATACCAACTACTTAAAACGGAGCTAATTAAGCGTCTGTCAGTACCCCGCCAAGCTGAAATAAATCAACTTTTGAGACACGAAGAAATCGGAGACCGCAGGCCTTCACAGTTCATGCGCCATCTACAGAGCCTGGCTGGTCCCACATTCCCAGAAGACATCCTCAAAAGTATGTGGATCAGTCGCCTGCCTATTTCTATGCAAACTACCCTTGTATCCCAAGATACCCTACCCTTGGACTTACTTGCGGAAATGGCCGACAAAATTTACGACGTTACCCCTCTAACTCCCCAAGTAGCAACCACTTCAGCGACCCCCTCTTCATCAAAAATGGAATCTACGCTGGACATAATGGCTCAACAAATGACTGAACTGACTAAACAAGTGTGTGCTCTAACCACCAGAGACCGCCAGCGATCCCGTTCCCGTTCCCGAGCCTACCGCGCACGACGTCAACAAAGCCCATCACCATCCAGGAATAAACGGTCCCGCTCCAACTACGCCAAGTTCCCGACATGCTGGTATCACCATAAATACGGCAACCGGGCAAAGAGGTGCATCAAACCCTGCGACTATACGTCGGGAAATGGACAAGGCAGTCGATAATGGCGACTCACGATTGCCGAACCAATACTGGTCGCCTGTTTGTCACTGATTACAGATCGAAGTTACAATTCTTAGTCGACACAGGAAGTGACCTCTGTGTTTTCCCGCGATCCGCACTTCGAGAACGACGAACGAAGACCAGCTACCAATTGTGCGCGGCCAATGGAACAACAATAGACACTTACGGTTATGTGCAATTCAACCTCGATCTTGGTCTTCAACGTAATTTTTTATGGCGATTTTTAGTAGCTGATGTAACCAAAGCCATTATCGGCGTCGATTTTCTTTCTTATTACAATTTACTTATAGATATCCGTAGCCAACGGTTAATTGATCAGACTACAAATAAATCAACTACAGCTTCTGTTGCATCACCTAACGTAGTAATTTCAAGCGTTAAAATAGTGACTGGCGATAGTATATATCACAAAATCTTAGCTGAATTTCCAGAAATAACACGGCCAGCAGGCACACCGCATAACACTAAACATAAAACTGTACATCACATACGAACCACACCGGGCCCTCCAGTTTCTTGTTCACCCCGCAGGTTAGCTCCTGATAAACATAAGATCGCCAAATTAGAGTTCGACGCAATGTTAGCATCCGGTACAGCTCGGTTGTCTGAAAGCCCTTGGGCATCACCGCTGCATCTTGCTCCCAAAAAAGACAACGGGTGGCGCCCCTGCGGCGACTATAGACAACTTAACGCGAGGACGATACCAGACAAATACCCTATTAGAAACATTCAAGATTTCGCTCACAATTTATCTGGCTGTAAAATATTCTCCACTCTAGATCTCGTTAAAGCATACAACTCTGTACCAGTATATGAACCAGATATACCGAAAACCGCTATCACTACACCTTTCGGTCTTTTTGAGTTCCCATTTATGACATTCGGGTTAAGGAACGCAGGACAAACCTTTCAAAGATTCGTTGACGAAATGACGCGAGGCCTAGATTTTTGTTACCCATATTTAGATGATTTTTTGATATTTTCAAAGACCAAAACAGAACACAAAGACCATCTCCGCCAGATTTTCAGCAGAATGAAAGATTATGGAGTACTCGTGAACACAGCGAAATGCACCTTCGGAGCATCAGAGGTGAAGTTTTTAGGATACTCCATATCTGAGCGCGGCACCAAACCTCTGGAAGATAAGGTACAGGCTATTAAACAATTTCCCAGACCGCAAAACGTTAAGCAACTTAGAAGATTTTTAGGCATGATCAATTTTTACCGCCGATTTTTACCTAGGGCCGCACAAAGCCAAGCCCCTCTCAATGCCTTATTAGCTGGCTCAGTCAAAGCTTCCCACCCTGTACATATAATCGGGGACTCACTAAAGGCCTTCGAGGAATGCAAAACAAACCTTTGTAAAGCAGCCTTACTATCACACCCAGATCCAAAAGCAAAACTAGGATTGGTTACAGATGCGTCAGACTTAGCCATTGGAGGTGTCCTGCAGCAGCAGAAAAATGGAACGTGGCAGCCACTAGCATTTTTCTCACGAAAACTTTGTCCCTCTCAGCAGAAGTACTCTCCATATGACAGAGAGCTTCTTGCAATTTATGAAAGCATTAGACATTTTAGATATATGCTAGAGGCCACCCACTTTACTGTGTACACTGACCATAAGCCCTTGTCTCATGCATTTAACGAACGTAAAAGTAATTGCTCGCCACGCCAATACAGACACCTCGATTTTATTTCGCAGTTCACAACTGACATTCAACACATTGCAGGGAAAGATAACGTAGTTGCCGACGCACTCTCGCGAGTCGATGCATTGCAGTCACCGGTCGATTTAGAAATTTTAGCAAAATCTCAAGAATCGGATGTCGAGCTGCAACATTATCTCCAGGCAAAGACCTCACTACGAATTAAAAAAATGAATATTCCTGGTAGTCGATATGAACTGTACTGCGACGTCAGTACAACGACTCCTAGGCCATTCGTCCCTATCGCCTTACGCAGGCAGGTATTTACCAGCCTGCATTCATTGAGCCACCCCGGCACGAACGCCAGCGCTAAACTCGTTTCTCAACGTTTCGTTTGGCCATTAATTAGGAAAGATTGCCGCGAATGGGCTCAAGCTTGTTTGGCCTGCCAAAAATCGAAGGTTAATCGACACGTATCTTCTCCTATAGGTACCCTCGACTTACCTGCAGCACGTTTCAAGTATGTACACATTGACCTAATCGGGCCAATGCCACCCTCCTGTGGATACCGTTACTGTTTAACAGCGGTTGATCGTTTCACGCGATGGCCCGAGGTCACGCCTATCACCGATATTACTGCAGAAACAGTTGCCAAAACCTTTGTGTCAACCTGGGTCGCCAGATATGGCTGTCCCTCTGACATCGTCACAGATCGCGGTAAGCAGTTTGAATCATTAATTTTTCAACAATTGTCAAAAACAATTGGATTCAAACACCGTAAAACAACTGCTTATCACCCTCAAAGTAATGGCCTTGTGGAGAGGTTCCATCGTCAACTGAAAGCCGCTATAATGTGTCACGCTGATGGCAATTGGAGCGAATCACTGCCTTTAATATTACTCGGCGTGAGAAGTGCCTTTAAAGATGACCTCCAAGCTTCTTCTGCTGAACTGTTATATGGCGAACCTCTCCGTCTCCCAGGTGAGTTCTTTGGTGAAAAATCAGAGAATCTCACGACTGACGTCACACATTTTTCTACACGAATGAGACATTTCGCAGAAAAACTACAACCGATACCGACGTCAAACCATAACAAACAAAAAACCTTCATTTACAAGGATTTGGCAACCTGTAGCCACGTCTTTCTTCGAGAAGACGCGTTACGAGGTTCCCTACAGCCGGCGTACACTGGTCCGTATGAGGTCCTTGACAGAAGTGACAAAATATTCAAAATTAGGGCCAAAGGAAGAGACGTCACAGTGTCGATAGATCGCATCAAACCAGCTTACATCTTGTCTGAAAATGTTGAACCACCGTATCGAAACACTTCTACAAGCATTCAGTCAAAACCTAATATCGTGACGCGGTCAGGACGCCACGTAAAGTTTCCTGATTATTATCGCCCTTAGACAAGGTCTCTGGAGGGGAGAGATGTGGTTGCCATACAAATAGATATATATTTTATAGTTACAGTTATAATTATTTCATTTAAAACTTATTGAGTTTGCATGTAGTAATATCCAAACTATATACATACATTGAATACATATAACATGAACATATAATACAACACATATATATTTACATAACAGATATTCAAATATATAAGTATAAATAATTTATTTACACTTTGTCGTATCGTGTTACGACACGCGTGCCGGCCGTGCTATGGACACGCGACCGCACGGCGAACGAATCGATTGCTACCCGCAGCGCGGAAAAAGATCGACCCGGTCGCCGCGCATGTTACGTTAGACCACCGCACGCGCAACCTGAGTCGCTTATAATTTAATTGTTTACTTTCGTTATTATTGCCTGTATTGTCATCAACTTCTGTCTGTGTGTTGTGTTCTTCTCTGCTTGCTTTCCTGTATTTGTCTTCTGACTTTCTACGCAAGTGCTTGTGCATAAATTGTGTTCAAACTATAATAAACGTTAAGTGTACTTTGTTTTTCCATTCTTATTATTGGAACCTTGGGACACATACTTACGAAAGGTACGTAAAAATGAAAGGTTCCCAAAGGTCTTTAAGCAAAGAGAAGCCTACCACGGCTTATTTATTTTCTAGATTTTATGCACATAATGCTCAATTAATTATCAGATGGGCATTCCTTGAGATCCACACGAGCGAAGACTCCTGCGACACGCGGCAGGCCTTTGCGGCCGGCTTCCTGGAGGGCTATCTCACCAGGGACCTCGTCTGGATGCACTGGCAGAACATGCTCAAAGGGTATAACGAGTTTAATCAGATTAGTTGTAATAAATGAAACTGTAAGAAAGAGGGCGCACTAGATGTGCGCCATATTTCTTACAGTTTCATTAATTACAACTGGTGCGTGACACGCACACGCATTAGAGCTGAGCCGGCCTTAAGCCGTTTAGACCTGCAAGAAACATCATACAGGTGTAGGTATTAAATTGCCTTTGCCAGATATTAGTAGTCAAGGAAACTGAATCCCGTACCAGGGAGAAACCATTTTACAACCAATTTTACGATGATAAATAAATAAATGATTTCTTTGGCAAGTGTATGGAATGTCATCATGACATTTGCAATGAAAAGAGTTCACCCTGGTACGTGATTCAGTTTCCTTGACTATACTAGGTTGGAGAGGTACACCTATGCCTAATGTAACTTGCACGATTTTTCTTGCAGGTTCAGCGACTCCTAGCGCCATCTAGTCTACAGATTAAGAAAGTTACATCGCAACTTTCTTTTTGCAACGCAACTTAATTACATCACGAACTACTTATTTGCTGAAATAACCCGACATTTTCACACACGGACGGCAGCGGCCGTGGTCACGGGTTGACTCGTACGTGACCACGGCCACTGCAAATGCGGGCAAAATGTCGGGTTATTTCAGCAAATAAGTGCCTAATTCGTGATTAAGTCCCAAAAATATTAGTTATCACTCATGATAACTGATAATAGCGAAAGTTTAAATCAATATAATTAAGTATACCTATTCTGCATCGCGCTATCGAAGTTTCTCGATTCGGCTGCATAAGTAAATTCAAGTGCCAATTCTCTTCCCCCGGATTTGCTCCCCAGGCATAACATCTGCCTGAAGAGAGAGAGATCTCTCTGTCTCTTTTTGGAGTAAAAGGTAGAAGTTTTTAAAAATATTCTCAAATCAACGATATATAAGATTTTTAAATGTTTTTCAAATGTGCTTGCAGAGATTTGAACCCATATCTCTAGACTATCTGTACTCTGTATAAAAATTAAACCAACGAAACCTACGCTGCGGATCTGACTTTATTGTATCATTTTCTCTCTTTTATTCTTTATCTTCTAATACATAAAAATCCCGTGAAAAAAAAATTAAACCATAGTTCACTCCAAATCTGATCATGAAGCCAAGTTTGGGCGGCTACTCCGAAATTCGAAGTTCCTATCATATCATCCCTCTCACTCTCCTATTAAATACTAAAAGCGCGAGCGGGATGGCACGATAAGAAGTTCGAATCTTGAACTTCAATGCTACTTTGTCTTTGTTTGTACCGTGTTAAATACATTCAGTAAAAAAAGATCAAATATAAGCCGGACTCGCGCACCAAGTGTTCTGTTCTCATTTTAAAAAGTAACGTGTTTTCACCTTTTTGTTTGTAGATATTGTGCTAACAAGACTGATGTCTGTAGTGCCATAGAATCCTTCGTCGATAAAAATGAAGACTACATCGCTGCTATGGTGCAAAGTAACTACGATGACCCTTATTGGTATCAGGTGCGTCTAAATCAACTTACCTACCCGCTTCCTTAACAGACAACCAAAAAAATCATCATAGCTTTTTGGATCAAGTGGTCACAGCGTAATAATAACGAGCAGTTAGGAAACTCGATCGTCTAGACAGGGCAATTACGCGGTGCAGGGTAGAGTCGCGATCAAAGCTAATTCGTATGCCCCAGACCTTCCGATCTCATGCACGCCGGAGCTCGGTGAAATGTAGACAGGTAGCGCCAAGATAATGAAGTGTGCTCATTATGAGAACTTGTTACATATGTCGTGGTCCACCTGCGCTATAAGCTGCCTTACACCCACAAACCGGAGGTCGTATTTTCTAATGCGAGTGCATTCGTAATCGCAGTCGCCATTTCTTTTTACCCTCATCCCGTACCGTGTGAAGGAAAGAAGCGGTGAAAACGATTGTGATTTCAAATGCGCTAGATAATAATGCCTCTGGCCCTTAACTTTAATGAAACGTCGCGGATACACCAGTTTATTTTATGACGTCCGAAGTTCCAACTTAAAAACAAAAGCACGTCGTATACGAGATAAACTCGTCGATAATATCGAATCATCTCGCTCACTGAAACGCTGTATCTTTCCCCAGCGCCGTCCCAGAGCTCGCCGTTTAGTGCCAATACATGCTTCGGTAAAATTTAGGGAGACTTGAGACTGCTCCCCCATTTAATTCAGTTCTCGCGATTTATATTACTACGAAAAAACACAACATTGCTTGAGATTCGGCTTAGCCGCCTGAATTAAATAAATAAAATAAATTTACGGATGCCCTCTATATCCGTCATCATTAGCCTATAGATACGAAATATCCGTCATGTCGTTGAATAGGTAAAATTCCCTGACTTAGAATGCTACGTTGGTGTCAGGTGAAGCTGTACTACATCCAGATCGAGGGTCTGGCAATGGGGTACAACGAAGCCACGCAAAACGTGCAGGAGCAGCTAACCGTTCGAGATATCATGTGAGTGACATTAGCCAACGAAGAGGGGTTGAAACCTTCTACTGCGAGCAGAGCGGACTCCGTACGGACTCCGTTTAAGGGTCTCCCTCATACTTTTGACTGACTTATTCTGTTTCTGTTGGGTTAATACGGAGTCTGCTTTGCTAGCAGTCGAAGTGAAAGGTGGATTTCAGCTATTCTTTTGGAGTTTGCGTTTGATTACCATTCACTAAATGGTGTTGTGATTACTTCATAGTCAAGTTTCGTAGCTAATCAAACGCAATTAATAGACAGTTAGCACTTGAGAATGTTTTTAAGGTTTTTACTAACCCTTTTCCAGGCATAGCGCATACAGCGACCACATAAATCTACACAAAGATTCGACCTTACTCCCTTTGCAATATGGTAGAAAATCTATTCAATTTGTTTAAAATATGCTTTACTTTCAAATTACTTAATCCTGCATTTGTAAAAAATATAAAACAATGATTCGTTTTGTGGTAGTGTATCTAATTTGTCGGGGCCTGGAAAAGGGTTAAAGTGGCCAATCACTAGTGCATGGGCAACAAGTGGGTCAGTGGCAGCGCAAGATCTAAATTTGGTGTGGGTAAGATATATTTTCCAAGGCCCTCTGATGGCGCACCACACTTTTGATGTAGCAAATAAACGAGAAACTTTCGGGGCGCGAGGCTCTTCAGCTCGCGAAGCCGAAAGCAGTGGCCCACGTCGCCAACGCCTAACACCGCCCTTGACCTGTGTAGTTTATATATTTCAAACTAAATACAAGCTGAAACATGGATGCATAGAAAAAACCCCAGAAAAAAGACCAGCGCTGGGAATCGAACCCAGGTTCTCAGCATTCCGTACCGCGTGCCATTGGCTCTATATCTAAATCCCTAATGATTATTTGTCCTAATGTAATGTTGTCCTAATGATCGTTGATGATGTCGTCGTGATGAACAAACCTAACCTAACCTAATAGAGATCTAGAGGATAATCACAAAAAAGTTCCTGAAAAATTCATGGTTTCCGAGAAAAAAAGTGTTAGGACAAACGATCATTAGTACAAACATTACATTAGGACAAACGATGTTAGGGATTTAGAATGAGAACCCGTGCCATTCCCCTACACCACCACTGGTCAGGAGTTTAGACACAAATTTTTCCCATACATCTCACATCTCAGTAGTCATCTGGGTAGTTTACCCTGTTCCCAGCTGGATCAACATGCTGGGTGACTTGGACGAGCTGGCGCTGTCGCTGACGCTGCCGAGCGAGCACCACGTACTGGCGACGTTCCCCGACCACTGCTCCGGGCTAGTCAAGTTGCTGCCCGACCTCAGCAACTTGTACACTGCGCAAGCCACCTGGAACAGGTCAGTGCTGCTGGGTATGTACAGTACCGAAGTACGAAAGACCGAATGTATTAAAACATCGAATGGGTCAAAAGACCGACACGATTTTTTTCTGAAACCGTAAACTTCTCAGAATTTATTAAAACGGAACCCCTTAGGTTAGGTTAGGCTAGGTTAGTTTTATAACAATCTTAAAATTCGGTTGATATTTTTAATGAGTCAAGGTCCCAATTTAAATGTAAAACGTTAAAGTGCTTTGTCGACTAGTTTTGTAACACTAGGTGAGTTGATATGACTTATGTAGTTACTTATATAAGTAGATTTGGAACGGTTATGTTGTAATATGTATGTGGAAGAAATGTGTCTACCTACTTATTTAGGAATAGCTGCTTGTTGAAGCGATATTATTGGATATATGAATAGATATTAATGTTTAGGTATAACAGAGGTACTAATGTGCTCAATAGGTGAGTTGTTGTTGTGAGTGGGCGGATACCTCTTTTTTTACTACTCTGTTTCGCTTCTACTGGGTTGCTTGCCGGGAACTATGACCGGTTTAGTTTATTTTTTTAGTGTCACGTAATGTGGTTAAAATTATCTTACATGTGTCTTAGTGAGACCTGCTAAGGGAGTAAGTGCATGTTAATTAGTATTTATTTATCTGTATTATCTTCTGTACACTTATTTCTGTTTGTTCTCCAAATAAATAAATAAATAAATAAATAAATAAAAAGTTAACGGTTTCAGAAAAAAATCGTGTCGGTATTTTGACCCATTCGATATTTTAATACATTCGGTCTTTCGTACTTCGGTATTGTAATACATACTCGTGCTGCTGTGCTGGCCGTATGCGGCCGGTCGTGGTCGTCGATAAGGGCGGGTTTAGGGGGGACACAGGGGCACGTCTCCCGGAAATATTTGTGCATTTTACTCTCTGTACGGTATTGTTTCCTCCCTACACTTTCTATGTAGTCAAATAACTTATTATTATACTAGCTATTACCCGCGACTCCGTCCGCGAAGAATAGGGGTAGGTGGGCCATTCTTTTATTTTTGGGCCATTAATCTTTTGTGAAGGCATACCTGGTGATTTTTTTCAAGTGTAAAAATAACTTAAATAACTAAATTTAATATTAAAAGCAAAAAACTTTTTAATTTAAAGAAATTCTGTCGAAAAAAATTGGTAACTCAGCGGAGAATACACCAATTTCCATACAAATGGCGGGGACATGCATGTCCACTGCGTTACCTACTTCATAGATAACAATGATTACTTTTTATACGTAGTGATAATTTTAAATGTAAGCTTAATTATGTGTCTATTTAAATGTTTAATAATAAAACCGAGCACTTAACCGTTTTTGTAAAAAAAATATTTGAAGAGCACATTACAAAAAAATACTGGTCAAAGAATAGTAGAATGACCCAGGTATAAAAAATAGCCTACGACCTATTCTCAGACCTACCGAACACAGGCAAAAAGGTTTCATAAAAATCGGTCGAGCCGTTTCGGAGGAGTTCGATAACAAACACCGTGACACGAGATTTTTATATATTAGAAGATATCAGATATTTGCGACGGTATACTGAGAGCTTCCTCCGTCCCTGAAGCTTTTAAAACAGCAACGTTTTCACCATGCCTTCGTCCGGCAGCTACCAGTCGATGCTGCGCATACAGAAGAAGTACGTGCTGTATTACCGTCTGTCGGCGACGAGCCACGTGCGCATCCCTGGGTACAAGATGGCGTTCTCCTCTTACCCCGCCTTTGTGCAGGTAACCTAATTGTACCAATTTTTTTTTCTGTTGTGAATCGTATCTGGGTTTCGAATTTACATTTTTTTATGTTAGAGAGGCCAGACAAACGAACTAGTGGGTCACCTGATGTTAAATGAACACCACTGTCCATAGACACTCGCAGCGCCTTACGCGATACCAGTGCGTTGTCCGCCCTGCAGAAAATTGTACACTCGCCTCTTAAAGGCACCCAGGTCGTAACTCGATGGGAAGACCCCAGCGGGAAGCTCGTTCCAGATTTTGCAAGTTCGTGGCAAAAAAGACCGCTTAAAACGCACCGTCGAAGATTGCCATTCATCAACATGATGACGATGAAATGCGGGTGGATCTGTTATGGAACCCCGCAGCTGGAATGAGGTCAAAAAGTTCCTCAGAGCTTTTCCCGTCGTAGATCCTAAAAATATTCTTCGAATTTCGTAGTAACCTCCCAGCATTTATTGAAGGCCAAGACGGTGAAAGACGAAGATGTGACCAGTCGCGGTACTAGTCCCTAAAGCATTTAATTGTTGCAGTCTACAGACGACCTCTACATCATCTCTTCGGGACTGGTGGCTGCGGAGACTACCATTGGCAACACCAACAGGACGCTGTTCAAGCTGGTGCACCCCAGAGGACAGGTACAACGCCCTATCAATATCACATTAATCATCATCATCGTCAGCCGAATGACGTCCCTGCTGGACATAAGCTCTCCCTAAAATCCCCACAATGTGCGAATTTTACGACCGCTTTAGCCTAGTTGGTAGTGACCCTGCCTACGAAGCAAGAGGTCCTGGGTTCGAATCCCGGTAAGGGCGTTTATTTGTGTGATGAGCACGAATATTTGTTCCTGAGTTATGGATGTTTTCTATGTATTTAAGTATTTATTTATCTATTTAAGTATGTTTATCGTCGTCTAGTACCCATAGTACAAGCTTTGCTTAGTTTGGGACTAGGTCGATTTGTGTAAGATTGTCCCCTAATATATATATTTTTTTTAAATGAGCGGTCCTGCGCCTCCCGCATTCATTCCGCCATATTGTGTAATGCACCGGGACCACAATAACTATCACTATTTCTTTCTGTCAAATGGACACGATAACAGAAACGATAACGATACGATTTCTGTAACGATAGCAGAAAGAAATGGTAAATACGATCGCGATCACAGGTCGTCAGCCACTCCAGAAGAATATCACTTTGTTAAACATATTATGCCTCTGCATATTATACCGCATTTGTCGTGGGGAGTGTTCTGATGAACTGTTCGAATTGCTGCCTGCGGCTAAATTCCACTACCACACTTCGAGGAACCGTCTGTCTTTCCATCCTCGCCATCTTGGTGATTGTCAGTCTAGTACCGTGCGTTTTAAGCGAAACTTCTTTCCTCGCACGACGAAGATCTGGAATCAGCTTACTGCGGCAACATTCCCGGAGCGTTACAACTTAAGGATCTTTAAAAAACGAGCCTACCAATTCCTAAAAGGGTCGCAGGGTGTCCACTTTCTGGAAAGTCAGGGAAAGTCAGGGAAAAGTCAGGGAAGCTCAAGGTGGTCAGGGAAAGTCAGGGAAAATCAGGGAAATTTGCTAGAAATACAAAAAGTCAGGGAAAAACTCGTACTTTCCCAATGATGTAAAATGAGGAAAATATTTCATGCTCTAGCCCTACCCTTTAACCAGACTATTGAAGCAATTTTTTCAGGTTTGGAGTGATCTACATTACGACAAATACATTTGCAGTGAATTCCCATCATCGGGTCTAGCTTAGTATCTCGGGCAGTAAAAAAAATCATAAGAACCTGCTTTGAAATGTACATGATTAGTCGGGGAAATTTAGAAATGTGGTCAGGGAAAGTCAGGGAAAAGTCAGGGTTTTTTTTAGGATTTGTAGTGGACACCCTGGGTCGGCAACGCACCTGTGATTCCCCTCGTGTTGCGGGTGTCCGGGTGTGTTTTACAATACCGAAGTACGAAAGACCGAATGTATTAAAACATCGAATGGGTCAAAAGACCGACACGATTTTTTTCTGAAACCGTAAACATTTCAGAATTTATTAAAACGGCATCAAACAGAACCCATTAGGTTAGGTTAGGTTTGTTTTATAACAATCTTAAAAAGTTAACGGTTTCAGAAAAAAATCGTGTCGGTCTTTTGACCCATTCGATGTTTTAATACATTCGGTCTTTCGTACTTCGGTATTGTAATACATACCCGGGTGTCCATGGGCGACGGTGATCGCTCTCCATCAGGTGACCCGTCTGCTCGTTTGCCCCCTCTTATATAAAAAATAAATAAATCCAGAAACATCCAAAGGGCTGTTATTGATTAAGCGAGCACAAGTGTCTCCGTGTCAGCTTGGACAAATTGCTTTTATACGTCTGGCTGTCTGTTTCCCTCTACAGGTCACATTTCTCAACCGACTCACGCGAAATGTTGTAAAAAATTCGATAGTTAAAGGTAAACCAAAAATATATGACTATTGTCAAGAGGGCGCTATTATTCTTATTTATATGGCAACAGTTCAGTATAGTTGGAACAATGACATCTTGACTTGTCTAAACTGTCAGTCAATTGAAATTAAACAATAAACAATAAACAATAATTTATTTTTCCAAAAACAGTGGTTACAAAACGAGGCAAAGGTTGAGGCTTCCCAGTAGGTATATAAGTACCTGTGTTGGGAGGTCTCGCTCTTCCAAAAAAAGTACATGTAATATACCACTAATCCAAAAATAATAGTTTATACAAATATAATATACTAACTTAACCTAAGTTTATTCCAGCGGTATGGCGTGTAGCGCGCCCTGCGCGCGTACGTGTGTGTGCATGCATGCAAGTGTGTGTGTGTATGTATGTGTGTGAGTGTGTGTGTGAGTGTGTGTGTGTGTGTGTGTGTGTGTGTGTGTGCATATGCGTGTGTGTGCATGTGTGTTTGAGTCTTAGTATGGTGAGTGAAAATAGATATTTAGCTAAGTGTACACTTAATTATTAGATTTAACTATTAATAGGTACAGTCAAATCCCCAACAAAAGCAGGCACTCTTCCATGCTGATAGTATGGAAAAGTGGGATACCCAAGCTAGGGAACCGAACCTACTACTTAAAACTACATTTACATTGAACAATAACAACAAATTAATTTGTTGCAATAACCTATATTTCTAAGCGCCTCAAAGCAGCAGTTCCTCAGTTTCTGTATAGTCCATTTTTCTTAACCAAGCGTGGAGTAACTCCTTACATTCATCATATCGCAAGCTGTAGATGTGAATTACATTGTTTATTTTATTATATAAGTAAGCAGACTGCACATCAAACTGCCTCCTTGCAAAAACCGATTTCAAAACCGATTGCAAACAATGTAAGCAAACCTTGTATTTAAAATCCATCCATCCATTTCCATTTTCCCTCATCAAAATAATGGTTTATTTACATTGTTCGCAAATTCAATTGATAGCGATTTTACAATGTTTACCTACCTGTTAGCTCTGATGTTAATTTCGCCATACAACGGGGTAATGCGGCAAGTGTTTTTGGGACTTTTGGCCCAGGGTAGAATCGACTTGGAGGGTGGGCTGTTTAGGTTAACATGACAAAGCTTGTAGCGGATTTTATATTTTTGTTTAGCTGACGAAGCCTGTTGCGGATTCCAATCTGTTGTTATGACGAAGCTTGTTGCAGATAACAATATGTTTGCCTGACGAAGCCTGCGCTGCGGATCTGATTTTCTTGTATCCTTTCACTATGTTTAATGAATAAAAAACTTTTTAAATTAAAAAAAAAAAGAAATTTGTAAAGGTTTTGTAGCAAAATAATTTCATCCCCCAAGCGTTTTTTTTCCAGTAGTTTAAACATAAACATTATTTACAATGATCCGTTGTTGACTACAAATCGTTTTGGGCATTTTTGTTATTGTTCAAAGAAACCGCCACAGTGACACTGACAATCATTAAAATTATTGCCAGTGTAAGAAATTAGTTCCAATGAAATTCCGCAACATGGCGAATAGTCATATATTTCTGGTCAGGCTTTATATGTATTTTGTTGATTCAGTTTTGGAAATTTTTCAAAATGACTGAGTATCATTCTGTTTTCACTGCTCACCAAGCCACTAGTTTACTTACTTAATTTAAAAAATGCATGTAGATCCTGGAGTACGCGCGTGCGATGTTGGCCAACCGCCTAGCGCGCGACGGCGAAGAGTGGGTCGCCGTGTTCCGTCGACACAATAGTGGCACCTACAACAACCAGTGGTCAGTGATATTTTAACACATTACTTTTTTTTTATTATTTAAAGAATATTGGTTTTACGGGCTGAGGAGTTGTTTCATTAGCGTGCAGCATGAAATAGAAAAAAAAAATACAGGAAATGTCATAAGCATAAGACACTGCAAAAAAGGAATAATTCCTTAACCGGTAACCTAATTAGAACTTTGCAACAACGGTATATCGTTGAGAGTCTATTGTACAGGTATGCAAATGAAAATTGCATACAATGTGCTACTTAAACAAATAAAAATGTTGCATTGTAAAATGAACTCTATTGGAAGCATTTTAAATTCAACACATAATCGCAGAATGATATTCTCGGTCTTAAGACCTGAGGTTTTAAAACCCCATTTAAAAAAATAAATAAAAAAACGAAATATATTGAAACTAATGTGTCATCAAATTCAAACATTTAATTTGATATTGACAACGCAATTGACATGCCATTTTCTTTTGTATTTTCTATTCCATCATCACCATCCCAGCCTACATACGTCCCACTGCAGGGCACAGGTCCACCTGAAAATTACTACAGGAATCGAAAGAGTTTCGCCTCCTGAACACGGAAAAATATTTATTATAATTTATTTCTCTATATTTAAAAAAATACAACAAATTTAAAAAAATATATGTACTTACCAATACTGCCACAGAATAGATATGTTTCCTTTACCCTTTTCAGTTTTCACTAGAAAAAAGAGCTGTCATAAAATTTCTCGTTTCAGCGGATCAATTCGTTTAAAATTATGACAGCTCTTTTTTCTAGTGAAAACTGAAAAGGGTAAAGGAAACATATCAATTCTGTGGTAGTATTGGTAAGTATAGGTAACGCCACCAGAGTTGAGGCCATGCACACAACCACATCTCATGTAATGACAGCGGGATTTTGACGTTGTGTTGTGTTAAACGTCTACACAACGTCAAAATCCCGCTGTCATTACATGAGATGTGGTTGTGTGCGTGGCCTCAACTCTGGTGGCGTTACCTTTACATTATATGTTTTTTAAATTTATTGTATTTTTTAAAATATGGAGAAATAAATTATAATAAATATTTTTCCGTGTTCAGGAGGCGAAACTCTTTCGATTCTTGTAGTAATTTTCAGGTGTCAAAAAAATGAAATCTCGTCAATTATCCTATCGCCCGGTTATTGTATCGTTATAGTATAAATCTTCCCAGGTGAAGTTTTCGCTTCGAGCCATTACATTAAATTTGAACCTTAATACTATGACGATACCGTTTGTTTTGAAAGATAAAGAGCTCGAAGTGAAAAATACACCTGGGAAAATTTATACTATACCATGCGGGCAGGTACATCGTGGACTACAACAAGTTCGAGCCGGCGACGCTGCTGACGGCGGGCCGCGCGCACCCCGGCCTGCTCTGGGTGCTGGAGCAGCTGCCCGGCACCGTCGAGGCCAAGGACCTGTGAGTTGGGGGACCATGATAATGATGATGATGTATGGGGACGCCTTGCCGAGTCAGGCGGGCTGTCGATCGTTTTGCACAATCATTCAGCCCAATTCCCCGTGGTTGGAGCCGACGGTTACTGTCCCAGCAGCGCTCCCACACAGCATCTCTCCTCGAATCTTCTCGTTCTCCTGCTGAACATAAGGACATCTTTGAGACTGACATCCTATAGCTCCTCCTCCCTCAGCTCGTCACTCCCGAATATATCACGCCGCGCTGCCGCGTACATGACGCACTCGGTTAGGATGTGCTCACTCGTTTCCTCCTTGCCACAATGTGGACAGGAGGGGTTGGGGGACCATACCCGGACCGTACTCATCGACGGTCGTGGTCGTCGTTAATCGTAGTTGTCGGTCATGGTCGTCGAAGATCATGATCGCCATCAATCGTGGTCGTCGTTAATCGTAGTTGTCGGTCGTGGTCGTCGAAGATCATGATCACCATCAATCGTGGTCGTGATAGACGGTCGTGCTTATCGATGATCGTGATTGCTGAAAGTCATAATTGTCATCAGTCCTAGTCGTCAATGGTCACGATCGTAGGCGGTCGTGATTAGCGACGACCGTAGTCATCAGCGTGGTCGTTTGATCATGGTCGTAGATGGTCGTAATTGTTAGATAGATAAATAAATAAAAAATACCATAACACGTACATGGCTTAATTAATATAATAACATTGATAAAGTGACTTAAAAACTAGCATGGATAACTTGGTCGTTGAAGGTCATGATCGTCGAAATATTTGATTAGAGATTGTCGACGTAAGTCGTTTTTAGTGACGTATGATTATCAGTCACAGTCGTAGACGAATGTAGTCATTGATGGTCGTAATTATTGAAGGTCGTGATTAGCAGCGATCGGCATCATCACCAATCGTGGTTATCGACGGTTGCGGTTGTAAAAGGGCGTGATCGCCGATGGTCGTGATCAACTACGGTTGTAATCAAATCATCATCCATTAGCAGTTGTCGTCAACGGTCGCGGTCATAGGTACCTAATTACTTACGACCCGTCGTAAAATACTTCAGACTGACTCTGACTTTGTCTTCACCTTCTAATCTCTGACTCTATTTATATAATTATTTATTAATTTAACAAGTTTGGTATGAAGTATCTTTTTGTATTTTTATTTTTCAACTTCATTTTTTATTACTTTTACGGTCATCCCGTGAAAACCTTATATTTCATACTAAATTTAATACAAACTGAAATATAACATAGATGGCGCTGTATCACGCAAGTGATGATCTAACAAGGTGACATATGAATGCATAGGAAAAATTCGTGTCTAACTCCTGACCAGTGGTGGTGTAGGGGTATTAGCACGCAGCACGGAATGCTGAGGAGCTGGGTTCGATTCCCGGTTTTTTTTTCTGTGCATCCATATTTCAGTTTGTATTTAGTATGAAATATATTTATTAATTTCCAGAACACTGGAGCTTCTCCGCACTTCGTACTTCCCCTCGTACAACATCGCGTACTTTCCGCGCATCTTCGACCTGAGCGGCGGCAACGAGCGCGTGCGCGCCTTCGGGGACTGGTTCGGCTACCACACCAACCCGCGCGCCAGGATGTTCGCGCTCAAACAGGTGCGCCGGCGACTACACTCTGACAATATTCCTTTTCTCAAAAATATCCGTAAAAGTTAGCATTATTCTTTAGATACCAGAACGTGAAGTGCATTGTTTATGGTCAGTAAAAAAATTAAAAAGTTAAAAACATTGCATCGCATACAAATTCCATTATTGTCGAGTCTCAAACTTTTTAAAAAGTTAAAACGGCCATGATAATAAGTTGGCACTATTCGTATACAGCCAATTCAAATGATCGGTATCAGTTGTTTTGTTGGAACTCCAGACTTTTTTTATTGTTGAAACAGCCTGTGGTGTTTTCGGTAGAAAAATACACCTGCAGTTTTTTTTTAATGAAAAAAGGCGGGAAAGTGTTTAATGACATTTAATTTTAAGTGATTTGCAATTCTTTGTACCTATTTAAGTTAATAAAAGTTTGTTCTATTTTTTTTCCTTCACCATTTTTGTCTCGGCTGGAATAGCAATTGCTGGTTTCGTATTAGTTAAACGGACTCGCAAGCTCGTCCGTTTAATACTCATACTCAGCCAGCAATTGCCTACTTCCAGGCCACGACAATAATGTACTATTTCTTATTCAAAATAAACTGCAAACTAGAGATGGGCCGAGTACTCGTTTACTCGGTACTCGGTGTATTCGGCAGTTTTTTTGATACTCGTACTCGGCCGAATAACTCGGTTCCAATGACGAGTATACTCGGTCTAAATAAAATTAATATTTAAGAGGAATCATGTGTATTAAAATAAAACAGGCTAGTAAAACATCCAAATTCGCGCGCGATCTTTTGCGTATAAGTACTCATTGTGTCAACAGTCACTGTACACAATCATCTAAGTATTTCTGTGCACGAATAACAATGTTTTTTCTCAAAAATATCCGTAAAAGTTGACATTATTCTTTACATGTCAGAACGCGAAGTGCATAGTTTATGATCAGTAAAAAATTAAAAAGTTAAAAACATTGCAGGCTCGATAAACTCGACAACAATGTCGCATACAAATTCCATTATTGTCGAGTCTCAAACTTTTTAAAAAGATAAAACGGCCATGGTAATAAGTTGGCACTATTCGTATACAGTCAACTCAAATGACCGTATCAGTTGTTTTCAGTAGAAAAATACACCTGAAGTTTTTTTTTATTGAAAAAAGGCGGGAAAGGGTTAAATGACACTTAATTTTAAGTGATTTGCAATTCTTTGTACCTATTTAAGTTAATAAAAGTTTATTCTAATTTTTTCCTTCTCCATTTTTGAGAAAAGATTTATATTAGTCTCGGCTGGAATAGCAAGCAATTGCTGGCTTCGTATTAGTTAAACGGACTCGCAAGCTCGTCCGTTTATTACTCACACTCAGCCAGCAATTGCCTGCTTCCAGGCCACGACAATAATGTACTATTAAAATATTTAAGCAATTAATGTGCGGACCAATGCAATTTTCTCGGTAAAGAACAACTGACTAATTTGCGGGCGAGAAGGCGGGGAACCCCGCGACGTGCGCTAAACCTGTTTTCGCGCCCCTAAACTGAACCGAGTAACTCGGCCGAGTACTCGGTTTGAGAAATTTTGAACCGAGTATACTCGGTTACTCGGTAAAAGTTGTACTCGGCGCATCTCTACTGCAAACCCCTTTTCGATTGGCGTCACGGAATTATTGTTGTATCCATATTAAGCTTTCTATTCGATGTCCCGTGAAACGTCACGACACACAGGTGTAACGACACCTCAAATCTCTCTCTCTAGATCAGTAGATCACTTATGTCGTAATGTTTATTGGTGCAGTCCACGATCCAGAACCTGCGCGACATGTTCGCGACGATGCGCTACAACGACTACCTGCACGACCCGCTCGCCGACTGCCCCGAGTGCCGCCCGCGCCACAACGCCGCCAACGCCATCGCAGCCAGGCACGACCTTAACCCGGCCAACGGTTAGTGCTACAGCTACCTCGACCTGACCCACGATTAGTGCTACAGCTACCTCGACCTGACCAACGGTTAGAGCTACAGCTACCTCGACCCGGCCAACTGTTAGTGCCACAGCTTTCCCCCGCCCAACGGTTAGTGCTACAGCTACCTCGACCCGCCCAACGGTTAGTGCTACAGCTACCCCGACCCGCCCAACGGTTAGTGCTACAGCTACCCCGACCCGCCCAATGGTTAGTGCTACAGCTATCCTGACCCGCCCAACGGTTATTGCTACAGCTACCTCGACCTGACCCAGGGTTAGTGCTACAGCTACCTCGACCCGACCCACGGTTAGTGCTACAGCTACCTCGACCCGACCCACGGTTAGTGCTACAGCTACCTCGACTCGCCCAAAGGTTAGCGCTACAGCTACCTCGACCGGCCAACGGTTAGTGCTAAAGCTACCTCGACCCGGCCAACTGTTAGTGCTACAGCTACCTCGACCCGGCCAACTGTTAGTGCTACAGCTACCTCGACCCGACCCACGGTTAGTGCTACAGCTACCTTGACTCGCCCAAAGGTTAGTGCTACAGCTACCTTGACCCGCCCAATGGTTAGTGCTACAGCTGCCTCGACCCGCCCAATGGTTAGTGCTACAGCTGCCTCGACCCGGCCAACGGTTAGTGCTACAGCTACCTCGACCCGGCCAACTGTTAGTGCTACAGCTACCTCGACCGGCCAACTGTTAGTTCTAAAGCTACCTCGACCCGGCCAACGATTAGTGCTACAGCTACCTCTACCTGACCAACGGTTAGTGCTATAGCTACCTCGACCCGCCCAATGGTTAGTGCTACAGCTGCCTCGACCCGACCCACGGTTAGTGCTACAGCTACCTTGACTCGCCCAAAGGTTAGTGCTACAGCTACCTTGACCTGACCAACGGTTAGTGCTATAGCTACCTCGACCCGCCCAATGGTTAGTGCTACAGCTGCCTCGACCCGGCCAACGGTTAGTGCTACAGCTACCTCGACCCGGCCAACTGTTAGTGCTACAGCTACCTCGACCGGCCAACGGTTAGTGCTAAAGCTACCTCGACCCGGCCAACTGCTAGTGCTACAGCTACCTCGACCCGGCCAACTGTTAGTGCTACAGCTACCTCGACCTGACCCACGGTTAGTGCTACAGCTACCTAAACCCGGCCAACGGTTAGTGCTACAGCTACCTCGACTCGACGAAAGGTTAGTGCTATAGCTACCTCGACCCGGCCAACTGTTAGTGCTACAGCTACCTCGACCCGGCCAACTGTTAGTGCTACAGCTACCTTGACCCGGCCAACGATTAGTGCTACAGCTACCTCGACCCGGCCAACTGTTAGTGCTACAGCTACCCCGAATCACACAAAGGTTAGTGCTACAGCTACCTCGACCCGCCCAACGGTTCGAGCTACAGCTACCTCGACCCGTCCAATGGTTAGTGCTACAACTATTTCGACCCGTCTAACGGTTAGTGCTACAGCTACCTCGACCCGTCCAACGGTTAGTGCTACAGCTACCTCGACTGGCCAACAACGGTTAGTGCTACAGCTACCTCGACCCGTCCAACGGTTAGTGCTACAGCTACCTCGAACGGCCAACGGTTAGTGCTACAGCTACCTCGACCCGCCCAACGGTTTGAGCTACAGCTACCTCGACCCGTCCAATGGTTAGTGCTACAGCTATTTCGACCCGTCTAACGGTTACTGCTACAGCTACCTCGACCCGTCCAACGGTTAGTGCTACAGCTACCTCGACTGGCCAACAACGGTTAGTGCTACAGCTACCTCGACCCGTCCAACGGTTAGTGCTACAGCTACCTCGACCGGCCAACGGTTAGTGCTACAGCTACCTCGACCCGTCCAACGGTTAGTGCTACAGCTACCTCGACCTGACCAACGGTTAGTGCTACAGCTACCTCGACCCGTCCAACGGTTAGTGCTACAGCTACCTCGACCGGCCAACGGTTAGTGCTACAGCTACCTCGACTCTGCCAACGGTAAATGCTACAGCTACCTGCAAGATTGGCAGTGTGACAGCCTCCCGCGCCCCAAGGCCGTTAACTAGAGCCAAACACGACTCGTTTTGGGCAGGTCGGGGTTTACTGTCAGAAGTTTCTATAGTTTAAACTCTATTTGTATATTATTTGTCATATGCGATAGTACGAATTGATGAGTATGATAAGGGGGGGATCTTTTCATTGAATGACATTGTAATTACAGTCACCAAAAACACACTCAGCAAAAATTAAAGCTTCTATTAAAGGGTGATTATTCGAGCGTTTTTACCGCTCGATTGAACCTCATTACCATTCGATGATTATTACCACAACTGAAGGACGAGTCGCACGAAATTTGATCAAACTAGATTCAGGATCAGTACCTACTGTATTAGGTTTTCATAATACCCCGAATCACACAAAGGTTAGTGCTACAGCTACCTCGACCCGCCCAACGGTTTGAGCTACAGCTACCTCGACCCGTCCAATGGTTAGTGCTACAGCTATTTCGACCCGTCTAACGGTTAGTGCTACAGCTACCTCGACCCGTCCAACGGTTAGTGCTACAGCTACCTCGACTGGCCAACAACGGTTAGTGCTACAGCTACCTCGACCCGTCCAACGGTTAGTGCTACAGCTACCACGAACGGCCAACGGTTAGTGCTACAGCTACCTCGACCCGCCCAACGGTTTGAGCTACAGCTACCTCGACCCGTCCAATGGTTAGTGCTACAGCTATTTCGACCCGTCTGACGGTTAGTGCTACAGCTACCTCGACCCGTCCAACGGTTAGTGCTACAGCTACCTCGACTGGCCAACAACGGTTAGTGCTACAGCTACCTCGACCCGTCCAACGGTTAGTGCTACAGCTACCTCGACCGGCCAACGGTTACTGCTACAGCTACCTCGACCCGTCCAACGGTTAGTGCTACAGCTACCTCGGCCTGACCAACGGTTAGTGCTACAGCTACCACGAACGGCCAACGGTTAGTGCTACAGCTACCTCGACCCGCCCAACGGTTTGAGCTACAGCTACCTCGACCCGTCCAATGGTTAGTGCTACAGCTATTTCGACCCGTCTAACGGTTAGTGCTACAGCTACCTCGACCCGTCCAACGGTTAGTGCTACAGCTACCTCGACTGGCCAACAACGGTTAGTGCTACAGCTACCTCGACCCGTCCAACGGTTAGTGCTACAGCTACCTCGACCGGCCAACGGTTACTGCTACAGCTACCTCGACCCGTCCAACGGTTAGTGCTACAGCTACCTCGGCCTGACCAACGGTTAGTGCTACAGCTACCTCGACCCGTCCAACGGTTAGTGCTACAGCTACCTCGACCGGCCAACGGTTAGTGCTACAGCTACCTCGACTCTGCCAACGGTAAATGCTACAGCTACCTGCAAGATTGGCAGTGTGACAGCCTCCCGCGCCCCAAGGCCGTTAACTAGAGCCAAACACGACTCGTTTTGGGCAGGTCGGGGTTTTCTGTCAGAAGTTTCTATAGTTTAAACTCTATTTGTATATTCTTTGTCATATGCGAGAGTACGAATTGATGAGTATGATAAGGGCGGATCTTTTCATTGAATGACATTGTAATTACAGTCACCAAAAACACACTCAGCAAAAATTAAAGCTTGTATTAAAGGGTGATTATTCGAGCGTTTTTACCGCTCGATTGAACCTCATTACCATTCGATGATTATTACCACAACTGAAGGACGAGTCGCACGAAATTTGATCAAACTAGATTCAGGATCAGTACCTACTGTATTAGGTTTTCATAAAAAGTTAATCCTAAGCATCATCCTTTTTTAAAAATATTTGCTGAGATGGTAATGAGGAAAAAAACGCCGCATAAACGTTGAATTTTCACCCAAAAATGCAATCTTTACGAAATCTTATTTTCCCCTTAGGGACGTATCCTTTCCGCGCGCTCGGCCACCGCAGCCACGGCGCGACGGACGCGAAGGTGACGAGCGCGTACCTCCGCAACGAGTACCAATTCGTGGCCGTGTCGTCGCCGCCGCACAACATCTCGCGCGGCCTGCCACCTTTCACGTGAGAATTTTACTTTGTTTTTTGCCGGTTTAATGAGGTAACCATTGCTTCGCGATGCAACACTTGATTCACGAGGCTGCCGGTGAGCGGTGCGATGACTCGCGAGACTGATCATGACTCGCGAGGCAGGATAAGACTCGCGAGGCTGGTCATGACTCGCGAGGCAGGTCATGAATCGCGAGGCAGGTAATGACTCGTGAGGCAGGTCATGACTCGCGAGGCAGGTTAAGTCGCGAGGCTGGTCATGACTCGCGAGGCAGGTCATGAATCGCGAGGGGTGTGTTTTACAATACCGAAGTACGAAACCGAATGTAATAAAACATCGAATGGGTCAAAAGACCGACACGATTTTTTTCTGAAACCGTAAACTTCTCAGAATTTATTAAAACAGCATCATACAGAACCCATTAGGTTAGGTTAGGTTTGTTTTATAACAATCTTAAAAAGTTAACGGTTTCAGAAAAAAATCGTGTCGGTCTTTTGACCCATTCGATGTTTTAATACATTCGGTCTTTCGTACTTCGGTATTGTAATACATACCCCTCGCGAGACAAGTCATAACTCGCGAGGCCGGTCATGACACGCGAGGCCAGTTATGACTCGCGAGCCAGGTCATAACTTGCGAGGCTGGTTATGTCGACGCTGCTGGTCATAACACGCGTGGCAAGTCTCGACTCTCGAGGCAGGTCATGACTCGCGAGGCAGCTCATGACTCAAACATGACGTTGACAGTGGATGAAAAAAATAATTGCTTAAACCTTTCGTCTCCTTGCAGTTGGTCAGAATTCGACCTGGGCCGCGACATATCCCACGTCGGCCACCCCGACGTGTGGACGTTCGCGCCTCTCATGCATCGTTGGGAGTGGGGCTGAACCCTTAACCGGCCACACCCTTACCCCGCTAGCCGTAAGAGTCATGTGTCAACGATATACTCGCAGTAACGTTGAAGCGTTTTTGGAGCCTCTTTTGACATATGCTAACCTGGTACAATAGTACCTATGATGTAATGTGGTAGACTACCACCAGAAAGGAGGGCCCCACTTTCTAACTAGCTGCCATATTTTTAAAGTATAATTCTAAAATACGGCAACAATTGAGCAGTTATTAAGTCTCTTTGTCCTTGTCTCTTTGTAAATTTTTACGAATATGTTCCTTATTTCACTTGTCAATTTTAATTATTAATGCATTGAACTGTATCTAGTTGTAAGGCAAAAGTCAAAAGAGGTTTCAAAGTTTCGATGCCAGTTATAAGAAACTCAAAGCTCAGTATACTTTAGACTTTTAGAGAGTATAGTTCTGTCTACATTGTAGACTTTATAGGTAGGCTGTTTACACTAGACAAAATAATTAAACCATAATAAAATCATTTTGCGATGTTTCCTGTGACGGTATGTATTCGTTAAAATAAACATTATCGCCTTTTTGTGGTTGTGGTTATAGCTAGACCGTTTAAACGGTTTGGCTATAGTGTACTCGACCCTGTATTTGTCTTCCCAGAATGTTTATTTTGATAAGTACAGGTTTTCTTTTAACCAAGATTATGTAACATTAGTATTTGAAATTGCATGTGCAGCACTGATTTACTGATAATGCAACAACTGAACTATTTGTTTACATATAATTTTAAACATAGATGGCTTTTCGAAGATGAAACTCATATGTAAATTTTGAACAGACTAGAAGAGACTTAGCTGTAAATAACTATAAATTTACCAAAAATAAAAATATTTTGTCATAAACGTGATTTATTTATACCCTCCATATCAAGATATTTCTCTACGGAAACATACATGAACAACACTTATCTTATACAGGCCTTTATATACAAATACACAGATGTGCGACTAACATACTGACATGTTATTTCATAATATATTGCTTAGTAACTACTAAGTCCTAATATCATTATGATCATTACATTACATATTTTTTTGATAATCTTTTTATTGCCATATGGCTAAATAGACTACAATCCGCCGATTTCTTTACTAAAGAGTCTCTGCATAGAACTAATAATTAGATTAAACACGTTCACAGTCCCATACAAATTTCAAATTCCTGGAAAGTCCAGCAAATTAATTTAATCATTGTACCGTCCTGCTCAGTGTGTAAACAAGATAATGTACTGATCTGGTTGCAAGTCTGTTTGATTCTTAGTGCCCCATATGTGGGCACAGACCTGTGAAGCTGTCGCTGTGACCCTTATATGGGGCACTGGACAGTGAAAGTGTTAATATAAATTATATTTTTTGTATTGACAGAATGAATGCCATCACTCCCCTCTTTTTATGTCTAGACAATGTAGCGTTCTTTTACAATAACCAAACCCTGTTGTAGATAGTCTATCTATGTATAAAGAGGTCTCTGTGCCCAATCACTTTGCATGTTACTTAGATCTCTGCTTAACCCAATAGAGCCACGAACGAACCGTTACTGAATGAGCCGGGGAAAATGGATACATGGCTTTTTAGTCAGTTACAGGCCTCGCGCTTTTAGTTCTTGTCACATTGCTATTCTTCCTATTATTAGTTCTGTGATATTCTACTCCTTTTCAAACCAATTTCTTTCGCTACACTGCAAACTTCTATAATATGTTAAGTAATGTTCATTGCATCTGCATCAACCTTAATGAATGGAATGAGTATTCAGAATAAATAAACATAATTACTTATACACTGTTTCAATTCTAATATGAATCTTTCATACAGCTAATATTACAGATCTTAATTTAATAAGAATATAATATAATTAATACTGTTGATACTGAAATACAAAGCATGTAATTGTTGAAGGTGAATAGAGAGACTTAGAGACATTGACTTAAATAGTATGATAAATTATCTAGAAATGAACCTAAAACATACAAAAAACTTACACAAGAATAATCCACACAGTTATTATAAAAAAAAAGTGTGTGAAGTTCCCTAAATACACTCACACTAGAATCTCATTCTGAAAGATCTGTGCCAGCAGTAGAATATATATTATTCAAATTTGGTAAGCAAGTAGATAATTTATAACAGGTAAAAACTAATGTCAGGATTTTTCAATATGATACCAATGATGGTGCTGATGATGATGGATTTTTGGATGTTGCGTTGCCAGATTTTTGTTCAAAGAAAGAAATGAAAAACAACAACAAATTTGAATTCTGAAAGCTAGTTTTGTGTATAAGAGGCATCAAACATGTCTCCAACAAAAACAAATATCATATTTACAGTATCAACAGCTGTTTTATACGTAAGTTGTAAGAATCTAGCGCATAACATACAACAGGCAACATACGAATTTGCTTGTATAAAAACAATTTGTCTAAATAAAGCTGGTGGGCTAGATTCCTAAAACCCGTCATTACTCATTGCTAAGGATGCCGTTTGCCATGCCATCTCTCCTTAGAATAGGATGTGCTTGTCTTTAGGTATTCAAAAGGTAAGCAAAAGTAATCCAAAAGATTAAAGCAACCTGTGAAACAATATTCTCACGTTTGGTTTTTCTGCATTAGAAAAATTTTGATCTGTGAAAACGCTTTTCAAATATAAGTAACTGTTTCATATAAAACCATTTCACCATAAATGTCTATTTCTTAGTTGTTTAACTGTTACTTGCTGCTAAAGGGATTTTCTCAATAAAAAGACGTCAACATTACCAACCTATCTAATGCTGGAAAAAATAAATTTCGAGTGGAGCTCTAAAGTTGGGATATTTAACGCCAGTAGTTAAAATTTCCGTTGTACAACAGATAATTTATACAAACTGACAGACTGACAATGCTAACAACCACACAGCCTAAACTGGAGCTTGCTACTTGAAATTTGGTTGACATATTCCTTGAAGATCATAGAGGCAGGGACAGATCTATCCATATTCTTAAAAGCTCAAGCTTCTTTCAAGCTCTTGCTTGGGCTGCTACCCAGAGCCATGTGTATAGAAAGGGCCCCTAACCACAGACCCTCCCCTGAGAACAGACTTTACGAAATTCCCACAGTGAACTAGCAATTTTTTTATTCTCCCACAGGAGTAAAGTGGCAGAATAAAGCTAGTACTTTATACAGTTGCGTGGGTAACTTTTGTGCCACAACATAACTCTTCTAGTCTGTGTTTTGTACGGTTAACTACCAGATAATATTCTCCATCCTTTTAAACCATAAATACAAAGGTGCTGTGATTGGTCCTCTTTGAGTTCCTTGTGTTGTTTACATTTCTTTGAATACCTAAAAGAACAAGTTGACTTGTTAGCAGCTTGACCGAGTGATTTACTCGAGTGAGTTGAGCATGAGCAGTTGCTTGAGAACTTTAGTTTGGGACGTCTCGCGGATCTCTCCGGCCAGGAACATCTCATCCACTACTGTGTACACCTGGAATGGAAGATGGTACTTAAAAAAAAATCAAGGTATCTGAAATTTATGCTAAAGTATTTTCAAAGGATAAAAAACTGTTCTCTCCAACTTAATACATGGGTATTTTCAAAACACTTCTTATTGAAAAAAAGGACATACAACCGAATTGAGAACCTCCTTTTTTTGAAGTCTGTTAAATGCCCACATACTAATTTTAAAGACAAATATAAAAATAGCCCCAGCAAAGGAAAAGTTGATATTCACGATTTTTCAAACCTAGAGCTTTAGTTTTGAATCCTGGTAGGGTCAGATGCGTGCATGATGAATATGTTTATACTTAAGTATATGGTTGCAAAGGAAAATCAGTGCCATTCGCAAGATTGGCAATTTTTTGCTGGTTTGGGACCAATTTGTGATGCATGCATGTTGTTTTATCATTGTTTTATGTTTACTTTTATTGTTTTTTATTTTTTTCTATATATGTTAACTATTTTTTCACAAAAAAAATGT
Source organism: Archips xylosteana (assembly GCA_947563465.1). Lineage (NCBI taxonomy): Eukaryota > Metazoa > Arthropoda > Insecta > Lepidoptera > Tortricidae > Archips > Archips xylosteana. The sequence goes on along the minus strand of OX387362.1, from coordinate 851,083 downwards.
TTCTTTCTTTCTAAATCCTATGTATTTAAGTGTGTGTACATGCAAATATATGCACCCAAGATACACAATTTCCAAAATTAACATATTTAATGCCAAGAACCCGCTAGGCATGTTCTGTGTTCATAGGCAGTTTTTGCTACAAAGTAGAAAAATGCTACTACTGGTAACAAGCATAGCAATGTGTGGCAGTAAATGTGATAACAAACTTTGAATCTTTGAGAAATTAACTGTTTGTACAGTACATCAGTATACAGTCACCCACACTCAACTTTACCAGGTTTACCAATCAATAATAGTCATTAATACAAGGGGTTTTGTTAATATACAACCTTGTATTTGTCACCCTGGATTAACCCTTTGTATGCCTTGTACCGGATCCGTACCCAATTTAAGGCTTTCTTTTTGTATTTTTTTTTACATCTGTATCATTGGATTTATATGAAACTGTTGAGGCTAGAATTCACGACTTTTTTTTTTTTTTACTTCCGGCATACGAAAGGTTAAACAACAATTGCATAATATGTACAACCTGATCATTCAAAACCTTATTGCAATTACATACTTTAAACTCTCATACATTAACCACACCTGGATATAAGACCAATTATAGTAATTCCAATCATTTATTTTCTTGATGACAGCTCCCGTAGAACGTAACTGCGTTTTGTAACGCAAAAATGAACTTTTAAATGCGAGATATAAAAATACAACAACTGCCTAATTTTGTTCCTTGATCATGGGTTCCTGGCTTATATGGATAAGATTCATCTAAGACACATTGAGTCCATATATGCAGTATTTTTTTTAAAGTACAATAAATAAATAATAAACGTTTTAATAAAGTTACATTCTATGGCAACAGAAATGTCATGTTATGATTGCCATAGAATCAGAGAAAGCTAGAAAATTGTAACCTTGGTGCACTATGCTCTCACTTATTTTACTAAACTCGCTACTCCATTATTTACCTTATAGAAGTTAAATACAAGATCCAATTCACAGACGTTGTGGAAATACTCATTCAGTACTTCCACAAAGTTGTGGATGGCCTCCAAGTAGCACAGGTTGTTGTCATTGACGTCCACGCAGATGCAGAAATACAGCCCGGCGTACCTCCTGTACACTATTTTGAAGTTTCGGAACTGTAAAATAAATATGTAAAATCTTTAAGAATGAAACAAACAAAATCATAGAAATCCCAAAAACTACATACAAATAAAGTTAAGCGGTGCTATTTTTGTCAGAAGACTAAAAATGTTCAAAAGATCGCGTCAGTGACGTGTTCAAATACTAAATCATTTGGGGCAGGATTACGTGACTCTTACCTCGACAAAGTTGGTGTGTTTGGCGTCCCGCACCGTGACCACAGCGTGCACCTCCTCAATCAGCTTCTGCTTCTCGTCATCATCAAAATTCATATACCATTTTGCCAGACGCGTCTTACCCGCACGGTTTTGAATTAAAATAAAGCGAATCTACGGAAAATGAAGTATGATGGAGTAAATTGTCATCACTACTGTACTTAAAACGAATTGATTGAGATAAAATAAGCTTACCATTTTGTATAATTAAGGTTTTATGCAGATATTTTCTCGGTTAACGCCTCTTAAATTCACCTAAATCCAACAAAATTAATTTTGTTTTGACAGCTTGGATATTGACAGCTCACAAGTAGGTTTCCGTTGTACTTTACTTTGCGTTTTTTTGTTAAAATGTTAAGAAGCTTTTGCACGACACGCAGGCATTTTAGTTTTTTTGTGAGGTCCACCCTTTTTTACTCTGTGTTTTATTATTTGTTTTTGTTGTCTATGCTATCAGTAATGTTGCTAGCACAAAAACTTATTGTAAAATGGTAGAAATTTCGACTGTCTAATTAAATAACTTTAGTAGATTTGTTCTAATTGGAAAATTAAAAATATCGTTCAATAGAAATTTCTGTAAGTGTTTCATTTTTAATTGATACTATTTTGTCTGTACATATTTTTTTAGTTATTATTACATAGCATAAAGGACAGGAAAATATATTTTCTTACTAAATATAAGCATTTGTATTCATACGCTGGCAACACAAATATCGAGTTGTTTTTCATTCAATTTTCAGTGGATTTTTGACGTCGCTGCTACTCTGTCTGTCTGACTCGCACTCTATCCATGTAGTGCCTAGGTTTCCAAAATGTCTTTATATAAGTAGCTCAGTAGGAAAACAAACTAATCGATTCTTAATGACGCCCACGAAAACGACAAAGACCGAAGTAGAAATGGTGATACGCAACAGAAAGACCGTCATGAAGGACGGGATCATGACGATGTCTGGCATCGGAGAGCCGTCTGTGTTCCACGCGCTGGTGGTGATATTCCTGGAATTCTTCGCGTGGGGGTTGCTCACGATGCCCATCATCTCGGTGCTGAATGCGACATTCCCGGATCACACGTTCCTGATGAACGGACTCATCATGGGCATCAAGGGCATCCTGTCTTTCCTTTCGGCGCCGCTGATCGGCGCGCTGTCGGACGTGTGGGGCCGCAAGTTCTTTCTGCTGGTGACGGTGTTCTTCACGTGCGCGCCCATCCCGCTGATGACCATCAATACGTGGTGGTTCTTCGCCATGATCAGCATCAGCGGCGTGTTCGCGGTGACGTTCTCGATCGTGTTCGCGTACGTGGCGGACGTGACGACGGAGGCGGAGCGCTCGCGCGCGTACGGGCTGGTGTCGGCCACGTTCGCCGCCAGCATGGTGATCTCGCCGGCGCTGGGCGCGTACCTGATGGACCTGTACGGCGAGGCGCTGGTGGTGGCGGCGGCGACGGCCGTGGCCGTGCTGGACGTGTTCTTCATCATGGTGGCGGTGCCGGAGAGCCTGCCCGAGAAGGTGCGGCCGAGCGGCTGGGGCCCGGCCATCAGCTGGGAGCAGGCGGACCCGTTCGCGGCGCTGCGCAAGGTGGGCGCCGAGCGTACCGTGCTCATGCTGTGCGTGGCCGTGTTCCTGTCCTACCTGCCCGAGGCGGGCCAGTACTCGTGCATATTCGTGTACCTGAAGCTGGTGATGGGTTTCGGTGTGGTGCAAGTGGCGATATTCATCGCGATCGTGGGGGTGCTCAGCATCGGCGTGCAGGTGATCCTGGGCTTCCTGATGCGGACGCTCGGGCCCAAGCACACGATCATGCTGGGGCTGCTGTTCGAGATGCTGCAGCTGATGTGGTACGGCTTCGGCAGCCGCACGTGGATGATGTGGGCGGCGGGAGTGCTGGCGGCGCTGGGCTCGCTCACCTACCCCGCCATCAGCGCGTACGTGTCCGTGAACAGCCGCGCCGACCGGCAGGGCGTCGTGCAGGGCATGGTGACGGGCGTGCGCGGGCTGTGCAACGGGCTGGGGCCGGCCATGTTCGGCGTCATCTTCTACCTGTTCCACGTGGACCTGAACGAGGAGCACCTGGCGGGCGCGGCTGTGCCGGAGCGGGCGCCGCGCGCGGTGCCGGGCCCGCCCTTCGTGCTGGGCGCGCTGCTGGTCATCTGCGCGCTGCTGGTGGCCGCGTTCCTGCCGGAGGACGGCGCGGGCGCGGGGGGGCGCCGCTCGCCGCCCGACGCGCGCTTCGAGGTGGAGCGCGGGCGGCGCGTGGCGGGCGCGCTGTCGCCGCTGATGGCGCCGGAGTCGGCGGCGCTCTAGCTGCAGGCGCGCGCCGCCCGCGCCGCCAGCGTGTGACTCCGCGGCCGCCGCCGCACGCATTTACGAAGGTACCGAAGCGAGACCCGCCGGGCGTCCCGGTCTCCCGTGTCGAACTTTCCGCTTCTGATTGTGGTTTTTAAGCTTTATACCTACATTTGTATAACTTTCGATTCTCCACCGAGGGTGTGTACATATTTTATCTATTGAATCATTGAAATAGTTGTGCGTGCCCTCCGGGGATCTCTAGGTTGCGGTGACAGACGACTTTGGACAGAAGTGTCACAGTATGCGTACCGGCTATGAGTAACTATGAATCACCATGCTTTTCTCTTAGCTCCTGAAGTCTTGATGTGAGGCACGTCAAACATAATGTTATCAGTTATGTTATGATGATTTATTACTTGAAATTCAGAAATTTGTTTGATAACAGCCAGAATGTTCAATTACTTGCATACCATGGTCTTTTACCTTATGAATATAACACAATCATGTATAAGGTAAAGTGTATCCAAATACATATTTTAATAGATTAATAAAACAGCTTACTTGTTAAGACACAACACTGCATTTAGTGTGTACATGCCATGTATTCAACTTGTGCAGTTCTTGCCATCACTACTGAAGTATTTTCTTACAAAATAAAACAATTCGAAATGATGAAACAGTTTGCATCAGAATTAAAGAGAAAGCAGCTGTCAGTCATGCATAACATAACATTAATTTAAGGGAGTGAAATGATCCAATAATCATGATAAGTAAAATGTGTACCTAGTTCATGGTTATTTCACAAGGCTCACGAATTTAGCTGCTTGTGAAGTAGGTCCCATAAGTTTTTATTTTAAGTTAATTATTTGTTGCTCCATCAAAATGTAGCGTTTCCAATCAATTACATTTAGTACCATCATAATCATAATTGTCACAGTGCATAAAAAATATTGGAAATGTTTCAAAACTGTAAATATAGAAACAGTCTTTGTGGGCGTCATTTGGCCACTCTTCATCTACTTACTGAAACTTGTCATGCATAGTTTTGTAATGTTTACATACCTAAGTAAATACTAAATACATACTGTCCCTGACTTCTGTAGCATCTTGTCAAGTTGAAGATCTCAATATAAAATATAGCAAACTTTTGTTTTATGTATTAGTTTGGTATTAAAACAATTAGTAATGGTTGAGTTTAGAATAGATTTTTAAATGTTAAGTAAAGTTACGAGTACCCCTTAAAATGCCCTAATAGTATTATAATAATGACAATACCCACTTAGTGGCTCGTTGGAATTGGAAAGAAATGGAAATGGAGAAGGTAGAGCTAGTGGATTGATTGTAGGTAATTAGAATTGAAACTCCAGCTTGATCGGAATCGACAGGGTTTCCATGCGTACGTGATATCGACCAATTTATCGGTCAAAAAATGTCTAGATCAGACAGGCAGTACAAATGATAGGCATTGTTTAGTAAACAATGTTGTAGGTATGCAAATTAGCTGTCAAGGATCCTCTAGACTCCTCTCAGAAGCGCGTTACAACCGAATTGGAACGCGACGCCCTCTGTTTACATATCGAGGTCGCGCGGGGCGTCGCGGTGAAGTTTACTTTCGACGGATTTATTGACTCCAGTATCCATGTGGACGGCCATTTCCCTTGCAATAACCGCTTAACTTATCACATCATACCAGTATCGAGCGTTATCTACTTAATTATTATCACGCAGGTTTTAGTATCGTCACTAGCGAGTGGATTGATGAACGGACACGGTCGTAAAATGTAATGCTCGCGTTTCAGACGAAGGGTGATCGACGACCGCTCCAATTAGCTCAATGAGACTGCGGCAGAACTTCCAAATGCATATTTCTACAATGTCAGCCATAAACGCAGACAAGTTAGATACCGCAGGTACACGGCCACGGCCGCAAGGTCACGCGGACGTTTCGCTGCGCATTCGACCGTTCTTGCTCTGATATATTTTAAATTAGATGTAATTTCGAATTTTGTTGGTAGCAGCAATTTCGTTGATAAAAATCGAGTTTTTCAGGCCTAAATCACAAATAAATTAGGAACTGCCCACCCGTGAACACGGCTTGTCCATTAAAACTTTGAAACTATGCTCTAAAAACATCGGTCTCGGGATACGTGTGGATAAATCATGCTAACTAGAACAGCCTTCAGCTATTAATCCCTAATTTGTATTCAAGCAATCTAGCAGAAGTTTAGGGGTATTAGATTCGATATCATTTATTCACACAAGACAGCACTCAAGAGTTTATGATCGTAATAATTCAACGTCATTACCACCACCCTTTACTAATTTAGTATACAGTTGTCTGTTTCCATATAATTTTGCAATGTGCTAACGTGATACTAGATTTTTATTATGTTCATATTATGATTTCCAGTCCATTTTAAGGCAAATCTGCTGTCCATTTTCTTATTCTACACATCTTTAACATTGGTCATATCTGTGTGGGAGTCAGCATCAATAATAACTAAGTAAAATAGTTTCATATCGTATGTCAACATGCTCCAATAATCAGCCTAGCGTTGTGGTGAAGGCTTGCCTCAATTTCTAGCTCTCCAGGTCGGACCTAATTTGTATGCCGCCCGCGAACCAGATTAGGTATCTACGTTGCGTTTGTCAGCATTATTTCAATTCTCTGCCCAGAAAAATCGTCCTGCTTGCGTACCCTTGAACATTTACATGAGCCGCATTTGTTTGCTGGTAGTTTCTCGACTTAGTATCTTAAGATTAATTGACCCTTTAACCATCAGACGTGATTTAATAACGTAATTTCCAACTAGATTATTTATAAATAATACGTCTATGACATCTGCGAAAGGCGGCCATATTCTAAAGTATTCTTAGATACCGTTGCTCGGAACAATATCACAATATCCCTTGTTCCACATCGACGATAGTTAACATAAACACTATTTCCCAACACGCGGCTGTTTGTAAATTTGTTAAGCTGCTAAGACGCGCTTTCTAAGTAATGGTTTGCTCCTTCTTTCCTATTGAAAAAGGGAGCGAGAAAGAATTCTCACACGTCTGAATCCCAGCAGATTTCAAAGGGCTCTATCTAACGTCTCGATTACCACGCTGTCTATGTCAGATTCATTGAATTTGAAGAGCTTACTCTTTAAAAATAAAAGCTTGTAAAAAATTAAAAGTTTCGACCCGAGTTCTCAACTCGACGTCCGCATCACTAATTTCCCGCGAGGTATGAACAAAACTATTTTTATAGAACGATAGACTTTTTAGGTCAGTCCTTTCGTTATCTTTTTGTCCTGTTGTAAAACCATACATCTCAATAGGCCCGGCTTTGTGACGATTTTTCCTGTAATGAAATCGTGAAATAAGGCCAGTAAAACCTTATCTTGACCTAGTAGGAATTGTGTGGCACCAGCGGGCAGTATTTATATGCCATTCCATTCCTAATTCATCCATGTTCTTGCCAAACTTGGCACAGCCGTCGATTGGTTGTACAATCAGGCTTTCACATAGCTAAATATTTGTAAAGACTTAAAAGAACCAAAATTGTTCAATGAGGCGACGTTTCGAGTTCAAATGGTGGTGCTGGTGTTACTAAACAATTCAGGCCACGCTATATATTGATTAGGCTATTGACGATTCGTGACTCGATGGTGTTCGGTTCCGATAAGACGTTTTATCATGCTGTGCTGAGCTGTGTGACTAATGCAATTGCGTTATGTTACAACCTTACAATGTCGAAGTAGACGTAGACAGATAACATTTTAAGATCAATCGCGCAAATATACCAAATAATCTGTGATTTAAAATGCTAAAAAACACTATTTAAGCAATAACACGTTAAATTTGACGTAGATTAAAAATGATTTGAAACCAGTCTGCAAAGAAATAATCCGATTCGTAGTTTTACTAACTTGATACCGTAGGTAAGGTACGGTCAAGTGCAAAAATAAGTATCGATTTAATCCTCCCATCGTTAAATACCTAGACCTTAATTCGACGACATAAGAGCTATGGGACATTTATGAGCAAGTTGTGTGCACCCATATTTTTACACTTTATCGCTCTCTCCGTGCCGTGAAATAAAGTTAAGTTAAATACTAATTTATCAAACAGCAATAAAGTCGGTGTACTTAGACTTGTGATAAAATATTCACAATATCACACGTGTTTATTTTATCTAAATTCTTGATATTATGTGATTAACATACAGTAAACGTGATCGAAGCAAAGCACCGATCCCTTATTGACTATCGAATGTAACATTTATCAACACAAGTCAAAAAATATTCTTGAATGCAGACACCCTAAGAAGCCAAGATTAGTAACCCATAAAGTCATTCGAAATCATTCATATCATAATATAACTAATGTATTTTACCGAAAACAGCTATTGTCTAGCGCGGCGTCAAGACAAAAGTACGTATTATGTATTTGCTTAGCTGTGATAGGACGAAATGTCCATTATTGCTGCTGACGTCACACGTTGACGTCAGGAAAAGTACAGCGGCCATTCTTATGCTGCACGCTTTGCTCGCATTTACTCAATTAATGCGAAACTGGTGACATCAACTTTTTTGTTGCCTCGTAAGCTTTGCGGTAAATCAGTTTAACAGTTTTTTGGTATACAAAAGCTCTGAATGAGTTGGCGCCCAAATAGTTTAGCAAAGCGGTCGCCGCAGGCTGCCTTCCGATGCGGAAAACTAGTTTTTGTACACTGCGGCACGCAGATATTGATATAGCTAGGAATAACAGCTCGAGGGATCTTAGCGATACTAACACTCGAGGCTAGCGATAGCGAACTCGTACCATACCGCTAGCTGCCACTGAATGCTTCACTCTTGAAAACTACGACATGTCATGCATGCCACCCGTCGTGTGATACGAATAAGAATGGGGTTGCGCAGTAAACTTTACGACCACATTTTGTACCGTTCGTTTTTCGTAGTTTATAGACGAGACCCTGATGGTAATAAGTATCTCGAACTGTTTAAAACTGGCTCTCTTCACTCCGTGACCATCTGCTTCACAATTCACCCGATCAAATTACGTAATAAAAGAAAGAACGCGTTTTAATAATCAGCAGTTTGTTTAACAAAAGATGTTACACATAAATGAAACTGAAGTAGCCGAGACTACGCTAACGTTGATTTGTCCTTCCGCGTATTACGTAATCATGGGCGCAATATGACATTTTACGTTGGAGCTGGAATCCCTTTTTAATTTTTGCAAAACTAAAGCAAATTCATTTGTCTAGTATTGGAAATAGATCTTCAATGCGACAGGTCATTGAACGCGTCTACAGGTATTCTTCTCTCATTAGTATCGCATAGTACTGTTCCCACACAACGACACAGTTGACTATTGTGGGATCTTAAATGGCCTTGCAACCCACGTCGGGGACTTCATGCATGTACTGCTTATATATTACTTCGGGGCGATATCGTACGTGACTCAGACACGAAGAAAGAGTCGTATTCGACATAAATCAAAATACATACAGCAACTGTTCGGGCACTTGTATGAGTTATGAAAACAAACACTGCTGGCATTGCTAGAAATTCTGATAAGCATGTAGTACCCACTTGGTTAAAATTTGTTAGGTTTTCATGCAATTGCCTTTGGTTAGAAAAAAAATGTATTTTTTTTATATTTTTTTCTTACAGATTAGGCCAATTTGAGAAAAGTGAAGCGTGAGAGCAAAGGTAAAAGAAAAATGCCTTTGTACCATTGATGACGTCATTTGAAGATCAAATGAAAGACATCAGTTTTTTGGAATGTCTCCGCTATTAGCTGTTTATTTTTAAGTCCGACTACAGAAAATGGTTGTATAACATTATTCGTCAATGATAAAAATATAAAAAAAATACAAAAAAATATTTAACCAAAGGGAATTACTTTACGTATTTATAAATTACTAGTTTTACAATGCGGCTTAGACCATACTAGAAATCAAAGAAAACTTAAGTTACGCTAGCATTTTTAAAGCACAACGGTCGCTTGGACAGCGCACTCTATTCTCGTTTAAAGTTAAAATATTAATCCAGGGGAATGCGCATACCCGGGATATTTAAGTATTCTGTCTCAATCCAGATTTTGGTCTATCTGTAAAAGTTGTTTTCCATTATAATTTATATTATGAGTACTCCTCGAAATTTGAAACCGTTTAGTTACCAACCATTCGTTTCAAATCTTCTCATCGCCTACACAAATGTATTTAAACAATGTTGAAAGTTAAACGATAGGGGAGGTTACAAACGAAAGCCGTCGTGACTTCCAATTACTTAGTTATTTGCGTTATCCAAACATAATCGTACTTTGCGGCGCCTAAAAACTCTTGGCTTTGTATCGACATTTATATTGAAGAGCTTTATAAAGTATGGAATGTTTTGGAATCGGTAGATTCACGCGGTGATTCAGCTTTATCAGTTTTCCCTAGCGGCGTGTTTTCGGGCGGTCGACCTAACTCTGCCCTAATTATTGTTCCGCTACCCCCGATTTTGGTTACGATTTTTCCTTTTTTTGCTTTTGTTCGTGCTATGTAACAAAGTCAAGTTCTAATAAAACTAAACTAGAATATTTTTATTGAACCGGTCCAACTTAATGCATATTTATCTCATACCGAAGTCAATAAGAACCAGATTATTTCGTAACATTGATACTTGGGAGTTTTTTCCGTAGCGTCCACCGGCGGGCCAAGGTCGCGTGATGACAGCCGAGTTTCCCACAGCCACCGAAATTACAAATTAGTTTTTAATTTCCTTGCGCATCGCTTCGGGCACGTTCAGAGTCAGACTTAATCGACGTGTCAGTTTATAAAGCGTTCAAATTAAAAGGTTTTTATGCAATCGTCTTGTTTGCATATTTAAATTTTTTCTCTCGACTACCATTCGTCACAATGTGTTTTTATTTTTACCTTGAGTCCATTGCATAAATAAAGATGATTAGGTTTTTTTTCCACATTATATATATTATATATAGTAATAATTGCACGACCGCTTATACGACCATTTAATAAGATTGTTATGCAAAACAGCGAAACCAATCTCGAGCAGCGGGACTCGAGGGAATAAAATGAGAACAACCCAACATTATTCCACCTACAATGATATCTTGTCCTTCATTTGTACGTACCTAACTCTATTCATACTCGTGATTTGTTTAATAGCACAAGCTCTGTTAAAAGTTGCATCAAATTGCCTAATATCTAAAAGCTGAATCTCAATTCTAAATTTATAATTGCCACCACTCTTCGGGGAGTATCCAACGCGAAAATTCGCGGTCGCAATCTGCGACATGTAACAAGAATGAAACGTAAACATTGCAATGAAAATATTGGTGAAATATAAAGCTGGAACTAAGATTAACACGGATAAGATAATAACTAATAGGTATCATAAATACAATACGTCCATTGTTAAAAGCCGTTATAAAAATATAAGACCTTTGGGAAAAAACAAGTATTTGAGATCGATGTGTATTTTAACATATTGATTACCACCTTGAAACATAATTTTGAAACTAGTTAGCTAGCGTGACAGTAGGTTAGTTCAATGACATGCTCGTGTAATACGTAATTAATGAATTGTCGAGGGAGACTCTGAGGGCACCGTCGAGTTAGCCTAATGAAAACTGGCATTATTAAAGCTTATAGTCATCGGTCATTTGAGATTAAACCATGTATTAATGGTAAATATACTAAAAAAAAAAACATTTTTGGAGCTTAAATTGTATAAGTTTATGTAAAGCTTCTAATTTTGTCTTGTTGGCAGTGTAAAATATTTATTTAACTTGAATGCGAGAGAAAAACATGAAATGATTGCATTGTTTGTGTACCCTTTTACCCGCGAAAGCTTACGGCAAGTAGGGACCGCGGCAGGAACATGTAAAGACAATCAAAAATATAAGTGTACGTCAGCTCTATTTGCCGTCAGCTGAATTAAGAACTTGTAAAATCTAGATAATGAGCACTTAAGTGAATTAGATTTACGCACTTAATTGTAACATGTAAGGATTTTTACGGAATACACTGTTTATTTATTTGCTAATGTTTGTAACGCGAGCTCTGCGTGGCAAAGTTCCTACTACCGACATGTTAATTGCAGTATTGTGTGATAATGATAACGAGCGAGTAAGATATAGCAGAGTGTATATGAAGGATGTTACGAACTAAATACATTTTGATGTTAAAATCGTGTACAGGCCGTGTATTTGGAGGAGATTTAGCCCCAACAATTTTTACTACAACTCTAGAACTCTACAATCATGACAGGATCAACATATGTTATTGAATGTGATTTATTTAAAATTAACTCGACTCTAAAGTCTGTAAAGGGGACTGTTTTGACAACTTTGTTAATAGTGTTCCTCCCACGGCGACGGTTAAAAGGGCAGTCCTGCCTGACTCGACATAATCTCGGTACACCTGCGCCTAGCGTTTCTAAATTACACCCTGTCTCTTCATCAGACGGATTAATTAAGCCATTTTTTATTTTTCGTAACTTCTGCTGCGCTTATAGCGGTGAAACTTCTGTAGAAATCCCTTTACAAATCTGCTTTGTTTATTATAGTGGCAATTGTACGAGGAAAGTTTTTACCGCTGTGCGATTAGAATGTTTTGTTTGCAATCTTAATATTTGAAACTTTGTCAGCGTTGGCTGTACATACCTAATTAAATTATTGTAAAAAAAATAGGTAGGATAATGTAAATAAATTGTAAGATAATTTAAATCTTGTTTTCCTCTTAGCGGTAAGTGTTGAGACATTCACATTTTATTTGTGTTATGGAACTTACTTTTGGAGCGAAGACGGTGTGATTGTATGTGATACTCGGGTTTTTAATTTGTCTTCGAGGAAGTCGATAGCGCTCGATTCGCTTGAAAGAGTCGGGACGCAATTAACAACCGGCAACATTTTTCTGTAAAACAATCAGTTTCCTAGTTAACGCTGTCCTCGCGTTTAAAAATCCGAGTTAAGTTAACATTTCTCGTGCTAAAGTAGTTAAGGTTTTGCAGCCGGCAACGTTCCAAGGGGTTTATAATGTTAGATTAAATATAGTTAACTCTCATGCTTCTTTACATCACATTGTCCTGCGAGGATGGGCGGAGTGAGAGAGTGCGTGTGGCGAGCGACTGAAGGATATTGCCTTGGCTTCGAGTTTAGAAAATGATACGATTTCCACGTAACCCTTGGAAGGTTGTCAGCTACAAATTGTATTAGGTGCCTGAGCAAATTATATTGCATTTTGTAATATAGTCAGAATACTAAGTAGAATTATTTTATTACCATGTATTTAAGCACTGAAATGCGATATTTTTGTTATTGAAAAAGCAACATATCTTTGTAAAACTAAAAAATGAAAAGCTTGTTCGGAACTCACGCAGTTTCTTTTGGAATATAGAGAGTATTTTCAACCGTTTACTAAAATGATTATTTAAATTTGGGAACTCTTGGGATGCGTGATAAAGCTTGAGTTGGCATCATTTGAATTTCGTCTGTAAAATTGCCAAATAAACTTAGTGAACCTAGCGTAACGATTACTGATATAATCATAGTATTACTAAATTAGCTGTTCTTATTCAGAAAATGGCGGACTGTAATGACGTGGTCAATTAAATGTTCATTGAAGCACAAACTCTGGCACCACCCGGCCGCTTGCTATGGGCTGTGTAACCAGCGCAGCCTTCGACGATGCTTCCTGAATTTCACAAGTCGTTAGTAATTATAACATAATGGCATTTACAGGCCTACACCAACCACGTAAAAGAAAAATATTACATTTGATACGCGTAAACAAAAACTCCTAAAACGCATAAGGAATTCGTCAGACAGGAGACACGTTTCTACTGCTACGTACAGTCGAGGTCAAAGATGTAACATTTTAGTGCCTTGTCACTGTATGCCTTCTGAGAATTTCATATAAAAGTTTCAAACACGAAGTAACTGCGACAAGGTAGTAAAGTGTAAAGTTATCTTTGACCTCGACTGTATGTACAGTAAAGTGCAAAAATAAGTATCTATTCGAACCACTCAAAAATATGTTACTACGGCCTTATTGCGTCGGAATAAGAGTCTGTGGTACTTATTTTTGAAACTTTGAATAAGTTCATATTTTTACACTTGACTGTACATACGTGGTACTATATAAATTCAATAGGCATTTTTATTATCCTTTTAAAAAGCAAAAGCCAAATTGCTTCACAAATCCTGAATAGAATAGAAATACGTTTATTCAGACAATACATCACAGCAAAAAATAATTTACAAAAGCAAACTTACTCTACAAAATCCCCTCCCTCCTCCTCCTCTCTACCTACTACTATGTTTACTATCACATATGGTCTAGTTCTGGGATCAGACCGACTTTTTATACCACAAGTGTCAAGAATCGATTACCATCGGTGTAGTTTTATTAATAAAGTATGCGATAACGATAATTTTCCAGTGATTTATTTGGGGTTTATTACACCTAGTTTAGATCCAGACGATTTTAAAAAGCTTTTCAGACATTCTGTTGCACCTCTGGGTTAACATGGATTAATTGACATTAAAACTAACTGGCCATGATGGCGGCGTAATGCATTTGTTCTGTCTGTGATGTCTAGCCCGAAAAATACCGGCAAACATTTTATTAGTAGGTAGTAATGGCCTTTTGGACGTTATATCTCCTTGATAAGATTTTAGATAATTCAATTAAAAACATTCAAATTCTATTAGGGACCTAGAGAAGACAGTACAGAAAAAGTCGACTTAACTGCCCTGGGGTGTTATTCTCAAAACAAACTTCGACTGTGGAGATAACAATAAAATTGAATCGTGCGCTCTTAGTCATTATAGTGTCTCAACGTTGGTGAATGTCAACGTCATCGCATGACCAAAGTCGAGTTAATACCAACGAGGACGTTTGAAGTTATGGTTTTCTGTCGACCGCAGCGCTGAATGCGATGAGGTTTGCTAAGAGACTGCTGGCTCGTTTCGCTTAGACTAATCTTTATAGATCATAAAATAGTCAATGTTTATCGCCTACTTTATAAATAGAGTGCATAGCAAGCGGCCATTCAAAAAGGAAAAATATTTTATATAGATACCTATTGCACACCGAGAAGCATTACCTGCATTTTCTAACATAAGTTATTTTCCCTAAGCTGTATATATTTACGAATGGTAAATAGCGTGTATTTTAATAAAACAGTACAAGTGATTTTTCATGGATGATGAAAAATATTAAGTGTGATATGTATTCCGTGCACAAGGGATGATATGTTGTATCTATTTTCAATATTTAATGATAATGTTCTAAAGCGTCTGCAACGTCTACAAGTTTTATCGAGTAAGGCGGCAGCGTTACCATTTGATGAAAACGCAGTTGAGGAGTCGTGGAGTGCGAGTGAGACGAACAGTGCGGGCGTCGACGTCTCCGGGAGAACTGCCTCGGCGATCACTTACCATACTGTGCTTCTATGTTGAGACATTAATAAATCTGGTTGTAGCCAATTTTTTGTGTTATTTAAGCGTCCACTGCATTCGCAAGGATGGTTTCCTAGTTGCCCACTGCAAAATACTGGCAATTTATCTCCCAGTCCGCAGTGTGAGTAACAGCCACATATAAGGCGGCGTCGTGTCGGGAGTGCAGCGGACCTATTTACGTGGCGGTATATGAATATCACACCGCCCCGTGCCCGCTGTTGGAGTGATGTTGTTCTTAAGAGGGTTTATACCTGCTGAGCTGGCAACGTTGCATTTTTGTTAGTTTTTGTCGATTATTCCATAAAAATTGAATGAAAATTAAAAATGTTTTGAATACAAATTGTTCTAATATATAAGTTAATGTGTCTACTGCAATAATAATTCGTGATAGACTTTTATTTTCTTTAAAAACGAACAAATTATTACCTAACGGGTTTTAACCCTTTCACCGCCGCGCCTCGACAAAACGTAAACCTGCTTTGAATCTTATGTCATTGTGTCAAGATCACTTTGACACTGTACTTGTGACCTATATGTGTCGATGGCGTTGAAAAGGTTAAAGAAAATAATTGTCTTATCACGAATTATTATTGCAGTAGACACATTAACTTACATATTAGAACAATTTGTATTCAAAACATTTTTAATTTTCATTCAATTTTTATGGAATAATCGAGAAAAACTAACAAAAATGCAACGTTGCCAGCTCAGCAGGTATAAACCCTCTTAAGATCCGCGTTAATAGGTCCGCCGCACTCTCGACCCGATCCGCTGCTGTCCTTATGTGTCATATACAGCGTAAACAAAAGTTGTCTCTCCTGTGGACATAAAATTAGCAACTCTGAGTCAGCAAACTTAAGATTTACTTAAAAAAATATTTAAGGGGGGCTCCCATACAACAAACGTGATTTTTTTGCCGTTTCTATAAATGATGGTACGGAATCCTTCGGGGCGAGCCCGACTCGCACTTGGCCGGTTTTTTATTTTTACTTACTAGCCACCTAAGTACCAAATTAGTAAATAGTTGATCTCGTCTCAGAGCAAATTCTAATGGCTAAGTATTTTATCAAATTAAATTTCGGCCTCCTGCTTCTTTTGAACGATCTTTTGACGAAATTACTTTGAAGATAAGTAAAGTACCTATCGAGCTGCCTTATTCGTATTCGCTAGTGCGGGTTCAGTCAACTCTCAAGTCGTTAACTTTAGTACCTTGTCGTATTAACTCACGTAACCACATCAAAGAGACTCGATGTCTATAGTCTTCATTTCTTATACCTTACGCGTTAAAATTGATGTTTTAGTATTACTGTCGAAGATATCTATATTTAGGATCGTCAACGTTTAAAATCTTAATATAAAGTGAAATCTTCCTGCCACGTACGGTAAAACTGTGGAACCAGCTTCCGGCAGCAGTGTTTCCAGTCAACTATGACATCGGGGCTTTCAAGAAAAGGGTTTATACTTCCTTTAAAGGCCGGCAACAGATTAGTGACTCTCTTTGAGTCTATTATATTGAAGGAAACGACTGTTACGCTGATGATATTAATGTATTTCAAGTATTTAAATATTACAGACAGGAGAGAACAGTTTCCGTTAAAGCTAAGATTTTGACATTCATATTAAGACCGTTAGTTCAAGTTACAGCCGCGTGAGGGCGCCGCGTTTCATTGCACGCATTATATTACAACAGAGTCGACTCGTTTTCCTCCCTCTCATAATAAAATAAAAATTAAATCTGATAAAAAATGGCCCCCGTGGCGTGGTGCCCAAGAGGCTGGCAGTAATCCCTCGTTGAACAGCGTGGCAATTCAATTAATGTAGTAAATGAAACTACGCAATACAAAAAAAACATTTTAATCCATTCCAGGGGGTTAAAAACTTACAAAATAACATAATTTTTCGAAATGAAAACCGCCAACTCGACTCAAAACAGTCAACTGGCCTGCGCTACGTTAATACTGTTAGAACAATATGTACAGTTACAGAACTTAAAATGTAAATCAATGATTAATTTATAAATTTGGATTGTAAAAACTAATGTTAACAAAATTATTTTATTTTATGAATCGATAAATTTAAGACGTGACGTTTGTTTTAAGACGTGTGTGATCCGTTTATTTTCACTACGATAAATTTGTGACTATATTGGACTGTGTTGGTTAGACATAACCTCAACTTTTGGTTGTAGAAGAAAATTTCTAGTGTTTAGGAGAAATGTCTTAAAAGAAATTCGATTCGTTTTTAGATGGTTTGGAACCATAATTATTACAAGACAAGAAAAATATCTTGTAATATCTTTGTAACATGTACGATCTCATTCAACAACCAATGCTACTAAATCCTACTAAAGACCACATCAAACTGGTAGCGCGGGGCGCCGACGGAGCGTGCCCAGCGCGGTCAATAACACTGAATCAAATACGGTGTGCCGGGCTGCCGGTGAGTGTCACCGTATATTTGAATCAGTGTATAGAGCACGCTCCGTCAGCGCCCCGCGCTCCCGGTTTGTGGTGGCCTTTATTATTACAAATAGACCCTGTTATCAAACGGGCAGTTTGGTGGTGATTGACATGCATAATAAAAAACTTTTTATAAATTGAGGTTCAGATAAATTTTGGAGTCCCCATATGTATGGGGACAGCTATGTAGCTACAACGACGAGACTTGGATAGTTTGTATTGCACATCACTAATGTTAGGTAGCCACCCTGCCTGCTTGATGTCGGGTTATAATTATAAATGTGAAAGTTTGCGAGTCTGTGCGTGTGATTGTTACTTCTTCAGGCTAAAACGGCTAGCCTGATTTGTTTGAAATTTTCGTAAATAGCTGGAAGTCTATAACAACACACAACTAGGCTACTTTTTATCCCAATATTCCCACGAAATCAATTTAAAATACAAAAATCTTAACTGCTAATTCTAGGGACAGGATATTTTGCACGGATGAAGACCACAAAGTAATTTTTGGAAATTCTTATTCGATCGTATCGTATCTTATTTCTTCTCTTCTATCCCTATTATTCTTTTAAAATTGTTTATGAGACAGTTGGAGGCTAGAATGTACATTTTTTCACTTCCCGCATACGAAAGGTTAATGCAATCGTACCCTACCGCATATGGGGAACTGCCGAACGTGGGATACCGACTAGGTTTATTACGTAGGTCTCTTTGTAGCATGCGGGGAAACCCCGGTTACAATCATAACACATACTTGACGGAAGACGAACGAGTTAAATGAAGTGTCGGAATCTTCCTTAAAATTATCAAGTGGATTGGGGCACTTAGGGCCTATTTCATTTCTGAGTGCTTATTATTTTATGTGACAGACATCAGATTATCAGACAAAGGTGAAAAAGGCCCTTGGAATAATTCCTAATATACAGTCATCCATTTTATTCCCAGGCCACAAAAAAACCTTGTCATCATTATTATTGTTGTCTTTCGCCAAGCATCGTCGTAGGTCAGACTTAAATTATTATTAACTTTGATAAGGTTTCATGGTTGCCCAGGAATTAAATTGGCTGATTGTACACTGTTCACCGTTTCTATTTATTGCGCTTAGGTAATAAAGTTTGTGATTTCTTTTTTTTTTATCTGCGTCAGAAAAAAGGGTAATCAATCCTGACCCATATTTTTATTGAAAAACACCTGTTAAAAATCAGTATAACTTAAACTTTAATATTGTTAACAGTAATTTTCAAATGGATGTTAGTTATGTTTACGTTATTTGTACTATATCAATGGCTTGCCACGTTTCAAAGGTGCAATACGAGAAGCGAAATAAACAGTGGCGATATTTAATATTAGGGGTATATGTATATAAAAAAAATAACAAAATGTCCAGTGATGCAAATTGACCAAGAAGCGAAATGTCAGACGTTAATAACGAGTTGCCAATCCATATTGTTTAGACTATACTGAAATGTTCACACAAAAGAAAATAGTAGCGACCTCTTGACAATGAAGGTCAGGCTTTAAACGAAAAATTTAAATTTGATTTGAATAAAGATTTTTTTTTTATATTTTATGAAACATTAGGCCATCACCAGCTAAAAAGTTTAAAACCAATAATCTATTTACATTTTTAAGAAATGGCTGTTAGATTTAGATGGCCTGTACGTCTACCGTATAACTGGAAACTGTATCAGAATCTTGACCCATTTCTTAAAAAATGTGAACAGATAAATGAGGCGATTAAAACGCTCAAATAAACGACCTACGGTGTTTCAAAGCCCCTGTCCTTAGTAGATAGAGTGTCAGTAGCAATCACTGCGATACAAAACGTCCAAAACCCATTTGACAGCTTCATCTTACGATCGCGTTACGTCATTCCGGATGAAGGGGCAAATGACATAATAAGCCAACAGTTGGCTTATATTTTTCGGGACGTTTTTATGCCGCCTTCGCTCTATCTTAGTGTATAAATAATCTAAGCCCCTATCAAATTCTTCCGTAGCTCTACAATTTCTCAAGTTACAGTTACCCTAAAGCCCTTACCCGTTAATATTCCTGGATTGCATCTGCAGCTCGAACCGTCGGTTGGTCCTCACCCCCTTTATAACGGTCCGGCATTCTTTCCTCTTCTCGTCGATCTTCCCCGCTTGTGTGAAAGGCTTCTCCCTCATTATAGCCTGCTTCGCGGCCGCTCGACGCAGCGACGTAGCACCGGCGAGAGACGGCTGCGATACCTCTCTTCTTAAACTAGAAACTTTAGCTTTGATCTCCTTGGGTTTCTTGTCTATTTTGCTAGGGACGCTGAAGGGGTTGACGTCGCAGTTCATTCTGAAGCCGAAGCGCGTGTATCCTTTGTGTAGAGTGTCCAGAGTTGGCATTTTAAATGCGGGCTTGGCTGGTGGGGTCTGCTTTGGCGGTGTCTCTTTCGATTTTGTTTCTTGTGTCACTGAAAACAAGACGTAGAGATAAAATTTAAAGGATCACCAGCCTATACATAGCCCACTGGAGGGTACAGCTTCTTCTCAGAATGAGAAAGCTTGGGTCGTAGTTCCCACGCGGGCCCATCGCGGATTGGGACCTTTGTACACTCCAAGTTTCTTTGCAGGTGTGTGCAGGTTTCTTCGCTATTTTTGGCTTTGCCGTAAAGCTAGTAGTAAATTTAAAGGGTACAGTCAACTAATTAGATTCCTAGACCATCATGGAACTTTATCTTAATAAATAATTTTACTTATCTAATACAATGCTTATCGAATAACATGTATCTTATATAATGACCAGTATGCTTAGTATAGGTTTTACTTCACCAAAATACTTCTCGATCGCGTTTACGTAAAAAAATCAATTACTAGGGAAACATGGACAGCGCCTCCGCGGCCGCGCGTCCATGTTTCCATAGAATTGAAATTTTTACGTAAACGCAATCGAGGAGTATTTCGGTGAAGTAAAACCTATACTAAGCATACAGGTGACATAGGAATACCAACCAATAAACTGACGCTTAAGTAAAAAAAACTTACGAGTAAGTAAATGACCGGCAGGCTTATTGTCTAACGTTTCTGACGCTTGCCTTTGCAATCACTATTTATTTCTGTCAAATGGTATAAAATGATGACAGAAAGAGATGGTGAAAACGAAGGCAAGCGTCAGATGCGTTAGACAATACGGCATCTGTTTTATGTAGTAGTGCACATAATTGATATGGAGCTTAAGTCGTTCATCTAATTTGGAACGTCAATTTGTTTATACAGACACGTTACTACTACATACAACAGAGCCCGTATTATCTAACGAGCGGGCGCTTGCCTTCGCTTTCACCATCTCTTTCTCTCACCATCTTATACCGTTTAACAGAAAGAAATAGTGATCGCGAAGGCAAGCGTCAGAAGCGTTAGACAATAAGCCTGCAGGTCATTTACTTAAGTTTTTCTTCACCTGTACTACTTTTTATGAACTGTCAAAACACCATTTCCCCATAGAGTTTGTATAGCAATAACTAGTCATGTATGAAGTCACTTATATGCAGCTAAAAATCTATAGTGGCAGTTAAATGAAAATTAATCTGGTTTTCAGGACAAAATAATATGTTTCATGGTGTCATTAATGATGAATGACTAATCATTCCTATTGTTGGACTGTCTACAGCGCAACGCCATCTAGCAATAATATAAAAAACCAGCCAAGTGTGAGTCGGACTCGCGCACGAAGGGTTCCGTACCATTATCTATAAAAACGGCGAAAAACACGTTTGTTTTATGGGAGCCCCCCCTTAAATATTTGTTTTCTTTTAATTTTTTTTTTAAAGGGAATATATAACTAAATATTCTGTGAATATTTCAAGCGTCTACCTGTTGCCATTATAAATATCGAGCAAAAACGAGCAAAAAAATCACGGCTGTTGTATAGGAGCCCCCTTAAATATTTATTTTATTCTGTTTTGTTGTTATAGCCGCAACCGAAATACAACATCTGTGAAAATTTCAACTGTCTAGCTATCACGGTTGATGAGATACAATACAGTCTGGTGACTGACGGTCGGACAGCGAAGTCTCAGTAATAGGGTCCCGTTTTTACCCTTTGGGTACGGAACCCTAAAAACAATTACTGAGTCCCCTTTGTAAATTTTGGGGAGTTTTGCGATGAAATTGTTAAATGATAAATATGATAATGATAAAAGTACAGCAATGTCTTGATGGTATTGGTAAAACCGAATTATTATCTCGTTTTATCAAAACGTACAATTAACATTTGGCTTCACATTACTGATAATGAGATATATGAAGCAAATATAAAGATTCCTATCGCTGATAGTGAGACGTGTCGTAAAGTAAAGAGAATGAGTAACGTGGGTAACGTATCATTATTATTTCTGAGTCACAAAAGTTTATTGTAGCATTTTAAGTTTATGGTGCCATCTATTGAGAACGCGGCGTATTACGACGAGTCAGTACGTGGCTAAGTTCACAAACGTAAAGTTGACAGTAAATCCCGAAAGGACCATGGACGGCTTTGTATGGAGCCTGAACTAATACCAGCAAAGATAGGAGTCAGGTCATTAAATACGCCTTTAAATCTGTTTGTTTTCGTTTTATGTACACCAAGTTGAATTCCATTGCAGAACTGAGACACAGGCGCGGATCCAGCCCTAAGAAAAGGTTGTGGTCACAGCCACCAGAAAATCGGCCAAGAGCGAGTCGGAGTTATCATCAGCCTAATCGATCTCCATAAACCGTGAAAGTAGGTCGTCACAAGTCTAATAGGGTTGTGGGCATGCCCATCGTGCCCACCACGGTGGATCCACCCTTGCTGGGACATAATTATTTTAGTCAGAGTAAATACGACCTATCCAAGCATAGCCCGCTCTATCGCTCTCTGAGTGACTTTAAGCTTTTATATGAGGCCCATCGTTAGCGGACACGTTTCTCTGCGGGATCGCATTAGAAGTGATGAAATCCGCGCAAGAACTAAAGTCACGGACATATCTCGAAGAATCGCCAGACTTAAGTGGCAGTAGGCAGGGCACATTCGCTCGTAGAATTGACGGCCGATGGGGCCAAAGGGTTCTCAAATGGCGTCCGCGGACCCGAAGACTCAGTGTAGGTAGGCCTCCAACAAGATGGAGCGACGACCTGGTTAAGGTTGCGGGAGCTCGTTGGATGCGGACGGCGCAGGGCCGATCTGTTTGGCGAGCCTTGAGGGAGGCCTATATCAAGCAGTGGACGTCTTTCGGCTGAAATGATGATGATGACGAAATACGACCTATGAATGAACGGGTTTCACTTAGAGAATACAGATCATTAATTATTACGGCACAATAAACATATTTTTGTAGCTAATTAATGACTTTATTCATAAAATTATCATTTTCAGCAAGTTGTTACCTCATTAGATCAATAACAATAAACAAACAACACGAGTCAAGGTTCATCTGCGCGAGAATATTTTTAAAGTGAGTAAGCGGTTGCGCTGATTCAAACTACCCATACCACAGAATAAGTAATAGTACTAACGTACAGAAGGATCACTCTCGAACAAAAGTCATCTTTAGGTATAAAAATTTGCCTACTCTTACGACCGTTAACTACTTGCACGCGAAATTGAAACTTATCGTGTGATAAAGGTAACGCCACCAGAGTTGAGGCCACGCAAACAACCACATCTCATATAATGACAGCGGGATTTTGACGTTGTGTTGACGTTTAACGACAACACAACGTCAAAATCCCGCTGTCATTACATGAGATGTGGTTGTGTGCGTGGCCTCAACTCTGGTGGCGTTACCTTTACGAGCGTTCATATTCCGTTGGGCCCCGCTGATCCGAACCCAAGGAGCACAGGGTTCCCACTCCCCGATATTTAGGTAGGTATATAAATCAAGAAAGGCAACAGTGTGTATTAATTCAGTAAACTACCTTTAGTAAGTAAGTTTAGAAGTCATTGTTTGTTGCAAAAATCACAGAAAAAAAGATAGTTAATTACGCGCGACGCGGCCAGCGTGCGGACCGATATCCACCTTTTAACCTAGCGATCTTAGAAAAAATTGCCTAAAAATGTCGTTGGTCGTGCGACGAGTCAAACAGAGAAATGAAATAGACGACACGCTACGAACTTCGAATTAGGTAAATAAAGAATTATTATTATTACTAGCGACCCGCCCCGGCTTCGCACGGGTGCAATTATACATTTAAACCTTCCTCTTGAATCAGCACTCTATCTATCAAAAAAAAACCGCATCAAAATCCGTTGCGTAGTTTTAAAGATCTAAGCCAAGGCTGCCCAACCTTATCAACAGTCGGGCAAATTGGATGATTCAAAAATCACAGGCGGGCCACTGACTACTGACAGTCACACACATGCACACACTTTTCTCGTAGTTTCGACACTTTTGGCGGGCAATTTTGAAACTTTCTCACGCGGGCGGCGGGCCATTTAAAATTCGTTCGCGGGCCACGTTTTGGCCCGCGGGCCTAGGGTTGGGCAGCCATGATCTAAGCATACGAGTACATAGGGACAAACAGATGGGAAGCGACTTTGTTTTATACTATGTAGTGATTATTTAGGAGTAGCCCCCTGTTCGCGGTTCTGAAATTTCGTTAAGCACTTCGAGGGCTCGGAGCAATTCGATGCTGTACGTAAGAACATTAAAATCACGTACTTTATTACCTAGTTTAAAATTAAGCTAATTTAGCATATTAGTGACCTAGAGGATGGGGGAGCTGACATATGTTGTTATACTTCTCAAGTCGTACTGTACTCGTTTTTAACAGCACGATAAGCAGATATACTAAACCCAAGTCAAAGTGGAATGTTTGCTTATACCAAATAACGCAGGGCGTATTAGTTCGACCTATGGCCTCTTAAGCAGAGGGTCATGGGTTCAAACCCTGCATACACCTGCGAAGAAATTCAATGGTGTGTGTGAAGTTCGCAATCTGCGCTGGACCCGCGTGGGAATGGGAACTACAGCCTAGGCTCTCTCATTCTGAGGCCTGTACCCTCCAGTTGGATGTATACATACATAAAGGCAAGGATGATATAGACTGGATTAGCAATGGGCATAGTACAGATCGACCGCGGAAAAATAGTTCGATTATTAAATCTAGATGGCACTGACATAATAATATAGCCCGAGGGTTTGAAAGCAAAACAATAAGACTACAGATATTTCATATTACTGCAAATGTATTATTATGCAATATTTTTGAAAAATTATACATTTGTAGTAATATGAAACATCTGTAGTCTTATTGTTTTGCTTTCAAAGCCTCGTGCTATATTTCAGCGCCATCTAGATTTAATAATCGAACTATTTTTCTGCGAACGATTTGTACTATGGCGATTGCTAATCCAGTCTATATCATCCTTGTTGGCAATGATGGACGTCTGCGTGGGATAGAATTATGGTCGCATTGTTCAGCAATTTATCTCCTGAATCATACACACTGTAAGAAACAAAAGTCGTCTATCGTGTGGACATAAAATTAGCGACTCCAAGTCAGCAAACTTAAGATTTATTTATTCATTCAAATGGCCCGCGAGTTGGCCAGGCGTCCCACCAGACGATGTAGACTTTACTAAAAAATATTGGCTATATACTCTTAACTCTACAACCCCCATATCAATAACAAAAGGCGATCTCATAGTTTTTAAACAACTTCGCACCAATCACGTTTTTATGCATCGGTTCTCAGCATTTTTGGGTCCTTTTATCACTACATAGTATAAAACAAAGTAGCTTCCCGCTGTCTGTCCCTATGTATGGTTAGATCTTTAAAACTACGCAACGGATTTTGATGCGGTTTTTTTAATAGATAGAGTGATTCAAGAGGAAGGTTTATATGTATAATACATGCATAATTGCACCCGTGCGAAGCCGGGGCGGGTCGCTAGTTTACAATAATACCAACAGACGTCTTAATATTTATGATGCAAATTATGGTCGCTGCAAAATGAAACTAAAAAGCATGTCTTACGACGAAACTGAAAACATGCTTTTGATAGTTGTGTAGTTTAATTTCTACCTTTTTATGTGCGAGACACGAAGAAATAAATTAATAGTCACGTTATTTATCTTTTAAGCACACAAATTATTTATTTGCCTAAGAAACAGGCCACTTTAGTATACTAATTATGAATGTAGCACAGTTTCGTATTAAGTTTAGGTAGGTAGTTAGTGTTCCATTCAGGTCAATTTGTATTATATCGAGTCAATAGTTTGGTATGTCGGTCTTTGTTTACTATTATCATCATCATCATCCCAGCCTATATACGTCCCACTGCAGGGCACAGGCCTCCTCTCAGAATGAGAGGGCTTGGGCCGTAGTTCCCACGCGGGCCCAGTTGGTTGTTTACTATATGTATAACACAGACATAATTACGACTTTTCGTGTAAATAATTATGTATTTCATTATGAATTTTGAATTTGAAAACGTCTACCATGTGCGCAGGAGAGACTTGAACAAAAAATGTATATGACCCTTCTACATGCCTATAAATAAGGCATACTTTTTAGTATCAGAACACTTGTTTGGAGGGGTAAGCGCAGGTTGTATTGACACAACTCTGCACGGTGAGCCAAGGGATGGGGTTTAATATTTCAGTAAATACCTGAGAGGGACTGTTCAAGTATTGCGTAAGCACTGAAGGCTTGTTTACTTTTGCTGACAAGGAGAGACCCAAAAATGTATTAAACTTTGCTTACATCTAATAATAATACTTTAAAACGAGCTATAATATGTCGTCGGGGTTCGTGCAAATCAGCTTATCGTACGTAAATACCGCGTATCTGTGTTCTACGTGTAGTTTTAGGGCGGATGGTCTTAACTTAATTGTTTTATTAAAACATAATTGAAGTAAAAATTGGGAATGTCTATTTTTTGCAATGTATAGTAAATCGAAAACCATTTCGAGATAAATGCTTTTTAACTCGTTTTCTGTAGTTATTTAATTTTAATATTATGTAATAAATTTATTACATAACAAATAAGCGATGACCTTCATTTGACATAGGTGTAAATTGCGTGGCCGGTCTAAGTCGTACTTTTTCCTGTGTGGTTAGAATTCTTCACAATTTACGCGTGGATTATACTACGGAGTTTGATTTGGACCCGCTGCCTGACATCTAGCACTTTGACGGCGCCAGTAAAGTGACACTAGTTACAGTGTACCACTACGCCAAAAATAATTAAAGAAGTTGCCTTATCGTACGCATTTGGATAGATTTAGAAATTAGGCAGTGTGGGAGCCCTCAATTATAATCTGACGTCATCAACCAAATTAGTTTCAATATTTAATTTTGAAAAAAGTAGTGAACTAAATGACAAAATATTGAAATTAGTTTCTTATAATTGACTTTTCTATACAAAAAAAAATGTAAAAACCATTGGTATTTTTTTTAGACATTCCCAATTGGAAATTGGCTAAATGTGTCAGATACGTGGAATTAACCAATGCCAGTTAAGCGGACTTGCAATGTCCCGACGTTATTTAACTTGGGAATATCGGCAACGGCTCCGATTTCTATGTGAGGTTTGCGCAGGTAAACTACCGATCTAGGTAGGTTTTATCTCTGGGAAAATACGTGTTTTCAAGTTATACTTAAATAACCCCAAAAACAATTTAGAACAGTGTCTAGTTAAGTCAAGCTAGAACAGTCCAACTACATAAAGCTCCAAACGCACAGACAGCAGAGGCGTGGCGGTGACGGTTGTAATATTCTAACTTGTATGAGGGTGAATCAACTTTTTAGCGGCTTCCGTTGCTACGGTTACACAAACTTTGTCTCCTGGACAACCTATGCATTTTTCTATGAAACAGTATAAAAATGTAACTTGGACAACCAGGGGCAGAGTATAACAACACAAAAATTTGATTCACCCATGAACGAGTTCGCGGTACGGTACCGCACTACCGTTCATACAAGTTAGAATATTACAACTCGAGATGCGCCGAGTACAACTTTTACCGAGTAACCGAGTACCGAGTATACTCGGTTCAAAGTTTCTCAAACCGAGTACTCGGCCGAGTTACTCGGTTCAGATTTGGGGCGCGAAAACAGATTTAGACAGGTTCGCGCGGCGCTACCAGCGAGGTCGAGCGAACGTCGCGTGGATCCCCGCCTTCTCCCCCGCAAATTAGTCAGTTGTTGTTTAACGAGAAAATCGCATTCGGTCCGCACATTAATTGCATAAATATTTTAAAAACATTTTTGTTCGTGCACAGAAATAGATGATTGTGTACAGAGACTGTTGATACAATGAGTATACACAAAAGATCGCGAATTCGTATGTTTTACGAGCCTGTTTTATTTTAATACACATTATTCCTCTTAAATAATAATTTTATTTAGACCGAGTATACTCGTCATTGGAACCGAGTTACTCGGCCGAGTACGAGTATTAAATAAACTGCCGAGTACACCGAGTACCGAGTAAACAAGTACTCGGCCCATCTCTAATTACAGCCTCCGCTGTCTGTACGTTTGGAGCTTAACCGCGCGACCGGCGGCGAACGTGTTAATAACGATTTCGCCGCGAATGTGTAACGAGTTCGTCGCGTCTATAGACCCCTATGCCCTATGGCTTGGACGCCATGATATACAAAAACTGAAGTGGGTAGAATAGATGATAGCTCTGCTGACGAACCATTCATAAATATCTAAACATGAACCTTATGTTACGGCAATAAGGTCTATGTATAGATATTTATGAACGGTTTGTTGTATAGATATTGGAAGACTGGTCTGTACATCATGGCCCAGCCTTATAGGCGCGACGACCTCGCTGCGCGCTCAAAGTCAAAGTCAAAATTCATTATTCAATTTAGGCATCAATTGATGCTCCTATGAACGTCGAAGAATCTACCACCGCTCGCGACGATATCGTTGCACATTCGCGGCAAAATCGTTGCGCGCTTTTAAGAGCTCGTTCCCATCCCACTATGTCGTATGTCGGATTCCGATTTTAATCGGGTGTCGGCGCCTCTGTTCATACTAGTCGGCTGTCGGTCACGACCAGTCGGTGTGTCGAGGCTTCTGTTCTGTACAGGATTTCCGGACGAGGGCTGACAAAACACACGATATTTTTTGTCGGATCCGACACAAAATCGTTGTCGGACGAGTGTGAATAGCTTCATATAAAATGTTCTGCCACTGGAACGACCGGTTAAAATCAGTACGACATAGTGGAAACGAGCTCTAAGACGTTCGCAAATCGCCAGTGTCGCAAGCTCTTAGCCTTACCTCTAGGGCTGCTCCGCTCCAACACGGCAAGACTGCCGGTGGGCTCCAGCAGATGGCGGGCGCGGCGCGCGCGGCGCTGCTGGCACTCGTCCAGAGACTCCATACGTTCGAAGCTGCGCGCGTGGAGCGCCGCGAAGTTCGGCAGACGGGTCTTCGTCTCGGACTTCGGCTTCGGAGTCGTGGGCTTTTGAGGTGTCACTGCGGTGGACAATTTAGCTGTAAGGACGTAATAAAATTGATAAGTCAAAGTCATTGTAGACGAAAGACGTTCGCTGCTGAACAGGCCTTGCACAAGGTTCGCCAAACAGACCGGTCTAAAGCCACGTATCCACTAGACGCTGCCTCAACCTGAGGCGCGCTGCGACACGAGGCAAATTTTTTGTCGTGTTTTTTTTTTGTCGGTTTTTTTTGGCGTGCTCAAAGGAGGCTCATGCCCGTTTCACACGAGGGCAGAACAGTCGGGCAGGACAGTAGGCAGCACAGTACTGCTACAATCTGAACGCACACGCCGAGACAGAACAGTGCTGTCTTGACAGTATCCTAGGCAGAACAGTTAATAGCTCGCCGGTCTATTTTTTCGGGGCAGTTTGCTTCCCCCACCACCTTTCTTGCTCGTCTGTCTTGTGGCTGGACTTGTGTGAACGCGAGGGCAGTGCAGTGCAAAGGGCAGGACAGCGAGCGCGCGCACGTCCCGACTTGTTTTAAAGTGGCGATTTCACTCGGACTGTCCTACTCTTTCGCTCTACATTTGAACGCCACTGCCCTTTCAAACTGTTCTGTCCTACTGTCCTGCCCGACTGTTCTGCTCTCGTGTGAAACGGGCATCAGTCTGAGCCGTGCATTTGATGGAGACGGGCGTGTTGCCTTGGGTCGCAATGGACAACGAATCAGCAATTAAATCGCTGTCCGCCCGCATCTAACGCGTTCTCGCAAGCTTAACCAGATCCTAGCTACATCTTATTTTGCAAGCTTGTATTTTACTAACTTGCAATGTTTGTATGTTTGTTAGACAAATCTTGCAAATGGAATGCACTCACTTTTAGAGAAAGTATTGACTTGAAATTTGGTATGGACATATAGTTTGGTTGACAATCCTAGTACAGTCAGCTAAGCTAAATAAGCTTTAGTCAAAAAAAAATTAGTTTTCAATGGTTGCCAAGGTGCAGGCGGGTATGTATCAAAATAAATAAAGTTAAAAATAATAATGGACGAAATACATAATGGTCAATTGGTTTTGGTGGTGCAATTTTCTCGGAAATTCTTAACTTTACAAGATTTTCATAAAATAAACCTAACCTAAACCAATCTGTAGATACACTATTAAAAAAGTTTGTTTAAAATAGTTTCATAGAAATGTTTAGTATATATTATGACCATTATGTATTTCGTCCATTATCTAATACTTTTAAACGAGCAATTCTTTATATATATATAATCAGAATCTCAGAAACGGCACCAACAGTCTCGATGAAATTTGGTATGTAGGGGTTTTCGGGGATGAAAAATTGATTTAGCTTGGTCTTATCTCTGGGAAAACGCTTGGTACCGAGTTCGCCCAGGTACTTCGGTTTAAACTTTATATATTTTGATACATTCCCGTGCAGGCACATAAGTTTGGCAGTTTACTTTGTGGGTTTACATTTGTGTCAGTTTTGTTGAGAAAAACATTGTTAATCCGGCTGTGAATGTAGCACGGCAGAGTAGCTCACCCATGGCGCTGGCGGTGCGGGCGCGGGCCGGGGGCGGAGCGCGCGCGTCGGCGAGCCGCGAGCGTTTGGCGCGCGCCTCGGGCTCCTCGCCCTGCGTGAATGACCGCTTGCGCCCCAGGCGGACCGGCTCTGCCAAATGCAGGAATTAACCACAATTTAATACACAGTAAAACTAAAAACAATTTGTATTATTAGTCTATTAACCCGTTTATTTAATGGGGAGATTAAGCCTTTCAACAAGTGATGTGCTATAAAACACGCTACAAAACTATGCAAACATTACCACTAATGCTGAGCTATGTAGCCGCTCAAGGATGATCCAGAGCACACATCTTTCCATATAAAAAACATAGCTGAATTGAACATGTCTCCACCAGTGCTATGCTGTATGGACCAATTAATATGATTGGAGGATAACAAACGCATCCGTAGCAAAGTAGCATAGCGCATGTTTGGTGGAAAGAGACCCTAATGCTACTCAAATATTATATTATACAGCTGATGCCCGCGGCTTCACCCCTGTTGTATTTTTTTTTATGTTTCTTTCATAACAACCTTCTCCGGACAATAACAAACGCAATAAAAAAAGAATTATCCAATTTGGTGCAGCAATTCATTTTTATATTATAGAAGATTAATAGTGAAAATAAACGGATCACTCATGTCTTAAAACGAGTTTAACTCGACACGTGCAGTGCGCGTTTGGCAGCCGCCGTGACGTGTGACTCGGGAAGAAGGGCTATGGATTAACCCAAAACATGTTGAGTTGAAGTTGTTTTGAGGGGTATGTATTACAATATCGAAGTACGAAAGACCGAATGTATTAAAACATCGAATGGGTCAAAAGACAGACACAATTTTTTTCTGAAAACGTTAACTTTTTAAGATTGTTATAAAACAAACCTAACCTAACCTAATGGGTTCTGTATGATGCCGTTTTAATAAATCCTGAAAATTTTACGGTTTCAGAAAAAAATCGTGTCGGTCATTTGACCCATTCGATGTTTTAATACATTCGGTCTTTCGTACTTCGGTATTGTAATACATACCCGTTTTGAGACGTGAGTGATCCGTTTATTTTCACTATGAGTGAGTCTCATGGTAGTTTCATATTATATTAGTAGGCCAAGAACCTTTGTCCAAAACATGCAAAACAAAAAAGCAATGTCTCAAAAACGATCGTAAAGTTGATTCTTATAATACCAGTATCTTAATTAAAATGTGTGGAAAAACGTAGGTATTGCAATAAATAGTTTTAATAAAATCTGTAAAGTATAAAGGAGATACTGCTTTTGTGCTTAGCACGGCGTACCTGCATCAAAGTTGTTTCTGCAACTTAAGCCACAGTTCTAAGCAAATCAATGTTTGACATGAGTTTGGTGTCCACCATTTGGATACTGGCTGGGCACAACATAAAATGAGGTGCTTACCTTCTTCATAAACAAAGCTCTTATTGGATCCTTTGAGGTTTGACTTAATAATCTTGCTTTTCCTCTGCATCACAACCACTGGATTGTTCGTGGGGCTACAGAACATAACCCGTGTGGTCCTAGGCACCTCCGACAATGAGGATCTCACCACTGGCTTCTCAATGGAACGTGTCAAGTTAAGCACACTCTTTTTCTCAGAACGTTTGCCATTTGAGTGGTATGGTGTACACCCAGCCGTGGGGATCGTTTGGCGCTTGGTAGGAGTCGTCATTGGGGACAGAGGAACCTCTGGCTCCTCCTTAGTGAAGGTGCCTTCTCTTTTCAGAGGTGCTGTCTCTAGTTTGGACTCCGGAGTCTTGTTTTCCTTTAAAAAACTTTCTAGCATTGATGCCTCCATTGAGCTTTCCACTAGGACAGGTGTCTCGTTCAGTATGTTTTCAGTTTTTGAATCATCATCAGTAATGCTGATTTTGGATAGTTCGTCAGATTTGTCCAAGGTGATGTTAGATAATTCTGAGGCATCAGAACTTATGAGTGATGATTTTGAGTCAGATTTTAGTTGAGGGTCAGATTTATCAAATGTTGAGTTAAGTTTGGGTTGTTTGTCAAATGTTGTGTTTAAGACTTCTTGCTTGGTGGTTTCGGGTTCTGGAGGTATGTCGAATGTGCCATTTAAAAGTGACGAGTCTTTGGGTAATACCAAGGATTTTCTTGGTGAAGACTTCTTTGCTTTTTCAATGGTGCTTTGTGATGTATTTAAAGGAGGCATATCATTAATTGGTCCCTTGATGCTTGATTTTTTTGCGTTTAAGGCCTTTTGCTTGGTGGTTTCAGGGTCTGGAGGTATCTCGAAAGTGCCATTTAAAAGTGATGAGTCCTTGGGTAATACCAAGGATGTTCTTGGTGAAGACTTCTTTGCTTTTCCAATAA
The DNA here is from genome assembly GCA_947563465.1 of Archips xylosteana. NCBI lineage: Eukaryota > Metazoa > Arthropoda > Insecta > Lepidoptera > Tortricidae > Archips > Archips xylosteana. The sequence goes on along the minus strand of OX387362.1, from coordinate 818,205 downwards.
CACCATTGGAGCTTTGTGATGTATTTAAAGGAGGCATTTCAATAATTGGTCCCTTAATGCTTGATTTTCTTAATTTCCTTGTGTCAGAGTCTTCAATAATGTCATCTTTTTCAAATGTTACATTCAGTATTCCATTTGGTTTCTTTTGAATGTCTAAATTGACCACATCTGTGTCAGTTGATATTGGAATATCAATTTTTTCTATAGTAATGTCCATTAACTTTGATTTCCTTTTGTTTTTGTTAGCAGGCATTTCAATGGTTGGTTCCTTCTCAAAGGTAGTATTAAGCTTTCCAGAAACTTGCTGCTTCAAGTCACTATCAAAACTGGTATTTTTCGAACTAGATTTCCTCATCTTGCGTTCTTCTACTGCAACTTCAGGTTCTTTATCAAAAGTAGTATTTGTTGGTGCATCAACATCCATTGTAACTGCTTCCGGGGAATGACTGTCAAAGGATTTATTTTTTAAGCTTGACCTTCTTTTGTTTTTGCTCCTTGGAGCAATATCATTTACAGCAGGATTTTTCACTTTAGTAATATTAATTGGAGAACTCTTATCCTTTGGAGACTTGATTCTGTTAATATCGACATGAACCGGGCTACCAGTAGCACTGTGGAAGGAATCTGTAGACACATTGCCTTTGCCTACCTCTCCATGCTCTACAGACGCATTAGATTGTAAATGTTTTTGTCTCTTATTCTTCTTTTTAATTTCTTTCACCTCATTTTCTTTGTCAAACACTGCTTGCTCTGTAACTTTTTTAGACTTTTTTTTGTTTTTCTTACTCTTTGATTTTCCATTTGTAATTGCCACTACTTTAATCGCTTCTTCATGATGGGTTGTTTCAGGCGGTTCGTCTATGGCGGTCTCCGTAAACTTTTTGGTACGTCGTGTTTGCCTCACCTGTTTTTTAGCAGTTGGAGGTTCAACCTCTTCAGATACTGCATTTTGTTCTTTAAGAGTTCGCAACACTCGGCCTGGCTTAACCAGATTTTCATCTTCAATGTTATTAGAGTCTGTAACGTGCTCGTCAGCTGGGTAACTAACGTAATTCCGCCGTTTTTTGGATTTGATCACGACTCCCTGATTGTCATTGTTTTCCACTACATGTTTGCTTCGAGTCTTCCTCTCAATCTTAGAAACAGGCTCAGTTTCAGTGTGTTCAGTATCCTCATTAGATGAATTGTGAATACCTGGAATTTGGTAAAATATTGTATATTACGCGTGTTTACTAAACAAATAAAACAATATCGCGTAACTTCTTTTTAAACTTACGTTTTCCAGATCTTGTAGACATCTTTATTATTGCGATCTTTACGAAAGTAAACCGTATAACAATTTCTGTTTACATTAATATTTTGTTTGTAATACGTTTACGTTTTATAACGAATACATTTCAAACCTCAGTCGGTTTTGATTTTTCGGCTGTATATTGGTACTACGTAGCATGCTGTCATAGCTGAGATAAAGAACTTATCTCTATGGATAAAGATTGGTTCACACGCTGTAATCTATGAACAGACTTTATCAGAAATACCTTTACGAAATCTTGTTTAATTTTACAAGAATTTTATTGAATTGAATTCATTGATTTTAACACAGTTTTTGATGACTTACGCACTTACTTTTAGCTCATCCATCACAACTTCTCATTTTTATTATAAACAAAGATTTTGAATTTTTGACATTAGCTGCTGCGTTATTTGGATAACGATCTAAACGCAATTAAGCGTAGCAGAAAATCAATTTAATATTCGTTAACGGAACTAAACGTAAAGTCAGTCAACCGCACAGCTCCGCGTCTGTCGTATTTGTTTTAACTATTGACCAAACAAGAAAAGTTTTTAGAAGAGTATTACAGTATATGAATATAGTTCCACACGTGAAGATCAGCTAGTGCTCATTCAAAATAATAATAAGTGAAGATTTATTTTCAGTTAGTAAGAAAATGCCTGGACGTTTTAAGTTAACGTCAAATTAACCTATGACTCAATACTGAGAATAAACAATGGAACCTCCGTGTGCTGGGTGGCTGTGTGTGCTGCTGGCGGCTGTGTTGTTCCTGGACGTGGGCGTGAGTGACCGCGGGGACTATATCGGCTGCTACCGGCTCAAGGAAGGCATTTTAAATACTCACACAGGACAGTTCGTGGACGTTTGTCTCTCCGCTTGCGAACAACTGTACTACAAATACGCGCTCATCGGTAACGAATCAACTTGTTTCTGTAGCAACACACCCGGCACGTTTAAACTCTCGTTAGACTCCTGTGACTCCCCGTGCCCCAAGAACGAGACTCAAAAATGCGGCGGAATCAACGCAGCTAGTGTTTATGATACTGAAGTGACCGTTCCCGGCCCGCTGGAGCCCATCAATGTCACAAAGGTCACGGAGACCACTGTCCGGATATCATGGAAACAACCTGAAGCTTACTCGGTCATCACTGGCTATGTTATTCGTGCAGATATTTTAGAAACTTATGCTGATACTACTTTTAACCCACCAGAATGGAGAGTTTCTAATGAAACATTCAGTTTAGAGTTGCCTAACTTGCACCCTGGTTCTAGCTACATCATCAGTGTAGCTGGTGCCAATGATGAGGATGAAGGCCCCAAGGTGACTACTAGAGTTGAAACTGTAATAGGAACCCCCTCGCCTAGCCCTCCAGATATAATAATCAAGGAGCGACATGGAGATGAAATGTTGGTGCACATTCCTAAGGCCATAAACATTAATGGTCCAGTCTCTTTGTATAGGGTAGTTGTATCCATCGAGCTGTACCAGCAAGGTCTCATCACTTCAAGCCTCAGCAACTACAGCTATGCCAGCAGCATGGACATCCCGTACTACATCACAGCAGAACTCGACCCTGATGACATCAAAGCTGATTTTGTCATTGGTGACAGACACACATACAATGGGTTTTACAATGCACCCTTGCCATTGACTAATGACATTGACGTGTCTCTCGGTATTGTCAGTGAGAAGAATAATGTACGGAAGATCAGATATGCTGAGTCTTCTAAGAAAATAATTTTAAATATTAATGAGCCAGAAGATGTGAATCCTATGGTTGTGGCGCTGGGTGCAGGGATCGCTATTGGGGTTGTCTTATTACTGATTGGAGTGGGCATGATAATAGTTCTCAGGAAGAGAATCCATATGGTCCGTCTCCAGAGGGGTTCCCAATCTATGCCTCTGAGCCTCAGCGAGCCATGTGTAGAAATAGAGAATGCTGGTTTTTTACAAGAAGAGGATGTTAAAGTAGACTACTATAGTAATTTAAAAAGAAAACTTTGGAATATCCCAAGGAATCTCATCGATATAGATATATCCTGTGTTGTGGGAGTGGGCAGCTATGGCAAGTTCACCAAAGCCAAAGTGCAGCAGCACGGCGGCCACACTTCTGGGCTTGTTCAGGTTGTAAATGATAGAGAGATGGAAAAACCTGACAAGAAACTGATGTTACAGGAGCTAGATCTCCTCATTAAATCGAGCGAACATGAAAATGTAATCTCTCTCATTGGAATAAGCGAAACCAACACAACACTTTTTGTGGTACTCCAGGACACCAAATACACTCTCAAGGAGATGCTTTTGCAGAGCAGACAGCGGGATTTACAAAATAACAAGTTCTGTCTCATTACCGAAAACAGAGTTTTGCAACTATGTGCAGATATTGCAGCTGGAATGGAATATTTGCACAGCAAATCAATTATACATAAGCGTCTGAGTTGCCGCAACATAGTGATCGGCGACAACGGTGTCGCGAAAGTGTCAGGTTTTGGATTAGCGCATATGAGGCCATTGCACGAAACCCCAGACTACACAAGATGGACGGCTTGCGAGATGTTGCGGCAGACAAGGTTCAATCCGAAAGCTGACGTGTGGTCTTTCGGGTGTCTGGTGTGGGAGGCGCTGACGCTGGGTGGGACGCCCTACGCCCACACAGGGAATAAGGACGTGGCTGCGCGAGTGCTTCGCGGCATGCGGGCTCCACAGCCCTCGTACGTCGGCGACGAGCTGTTCCAGTTGTGCCTGCAGTGCTGGCAGGTGGACCCCGACGAGCGACCCGCCTTCTTCTCGCTGCTGCGGGAACTCCTACCTCTAGCAGAAGGCCCGGGCACGAGAAGCCTGAGCTTCACGCACTATAACGGATTCAATTACGAACCTCATGTACCACAACACGAAATTATTTAGCATTGTCAATGAGACTATTATTAGGATTTTTTTTTAAAATTGCAATATCTAGGATTCTATTATGTAGATTAGATAGGATAGGTAGCTAGCTCGGCATCCAAAGATTTAAGGCGGCAGCTTTAGTTTAGACCACTGCCTTTTTATTGTTTCTTAAAAATATTGTGACCTTACATTTTTTTATGTTGACATGATGAGCCTTTTTTTATTGCAGTGCTAAATGTGGCAAGCAGTATTTTTTACATGACGTAAGAATCTATTTTCGTTACCTATAAGTGTAGTTTAGGTACTTAATTCATTAACCATCATCATGATAGCCATTAACTAACTATTAACATTATATTAACAAATTTTATACATTAGTAGGTATAAAATGAACGCGCGAATTGCACAGATGGAAATTACGTTTTACATTAGCTTCAAATTGAAGAGCCAAATCTTTACTAACCAAATTGTATGCTACTTTCCTTTTAGTTATGTTTATGTGTACCTACAGTCCATAGCAGACATATTTACACAGAGAGCCAAGCAGCTCAAAATCAAAATGTGATGAACATTGCCCAGACCAGAGGACTAGACCATAATTATTGTTTCGAACTTATTCCATGTAGTTATAACAGATAACATGCTAAAACTTATCAAAAAAGGTTTTATAAAATATCTAAAGGCGATTTTATGTATATGTATACATACTGACTGACTTATGTTAGGGTTAAACATACCTTTAGTATTATCACAAAGCAATAACTTAACTTAGGTACTTTAATGTAACTAATTTAATTGCATTAGTTCCTGCTCTAATTTTTGCTACATTGCAGTATTTTGGTATAAAAGGTATATATAACTATTATCAACGCAGACAATATTTTGTTAACTAACAAGTGCAATTATATATGTATATATTTTTAAGAAATAATGTGTAACTAGGAGTAGACAGTCTTCTATTATTAATCACCATGATAAATATATAACAAATTAGTACTCACCGAACGTGCGGTCTGGTCTTCAGCTATTTTGAAACAGACAAGGTGTTCAAAATTTTTTTTTTTTAAATAGACTATAATATGTCCCACTGCAGGGCAAAGGCCTCCCCTTTCCTCCGCCATTCTTTCCTATCCTGGGCATGCACCTGCCAATCGAGCTGTTCAAAAATAAATGATAAAAACCTCTTTTTAGTAATAGTCCATCAAGGGCCTAATTAGACCGTAAAATTGAGGTGTTCACATATTTTGAGCACCTCGCAGACTGCTCAAGACGTTTAGCAGCGAACTGCGACTCTTTTAGTTGCTTATTAGGAACGTCCATTTGACTTATTCCATTTATCAACCCTAAAACAGCCACTCTAAGGTGGATACTCGGAAACGTGTGTCCATCTATCCACCCTGAACAGGGTGAATTATCGGAATTCACATAATATCTTTGTTCCGATTTTCTCCCCCGCCTGTCTACAGTCATTTATAGAAACATACAGAAACCTTTGATGTACATAATATTGTAATTCAAAGTTTTAGGTTTCAATTGCAATAACTACTTAATAATAGGTAATAAATAAGATATACTGTAAAATGTAGTAACTTTTTATTTAATAGATAATTTTATTCAACTGTCAATTGTACTTAGGGTACAAAGTCGGAAGAACAATCATAACTGAATTCCGATTATCCACCTAGTCCAAGGTGGACCGGTGGAAACGCGTTTCAGAGTATCCACCTTAGGGTGGCCGTTTAAGAGTGGATAAACGGAATAAGTCGTCCCTTTCTATCACAGTAGGAGAAAGGATGCACTGAGCGAAAACTGATGCATACATGCATTGCTGTTCTCTGTTTAGTTATTGTACGGCTATTGTTCTTAGGTGGGCTTGCACGGACTATTAACTATAACTCCGAGTTGCGGGTTAACGCAGGGAATTGGTGTCAAAATTTGGATCTATCATCCAAAAATAGTCCACGTTTAATGATGTTAATGCTTTTTAACCGTAGGCGCAAGCCACAGAAGAGACGTGGAACGGGGGCGCGTCGCAGTCGCGAGTCGCGATCCAAAGCAGACAGAAAAGACGGTGCGGAAACAGTTTGCGAACAAACGACGCGAACTGCGACGTGCCCCTGACCCACGTCTCTTCTATATACCTATGTGGCTTGCCGCCTAAACCATGCAAGCGGCCCTTAATAGTAATAAAAAGTTTTATACTTAATTAAGTACTTATTTTAATTGTGATGTGTATATAATGTTTTTTTTTATGATCTGACTTTATTAAACCCTTAAAAATGATGTTTTTATAACGATCTCACGACTAACTTTGTTTCTCTCTTTAGTTCATTAGCAGCTCAAAACGTAGTTTTAGCTTGGCACACAATTGATATTTTTATGTACGATGGATTTGTATTGTCATTTAATATACATAATTTATACACATTTGTATTTGGACTTTTTCTAATTCCCTTTTTACCATCAGCATTCTGGCAAGGGTGAATCAACTTTTTCTTGCCAGTTACCACCCGTTGCAATAGTTACACAAATTTTGTGCTAGCCTAAGCATTTTTCTATGAACCAATCAGCATGAAGATGTAAATTGGACAACTGGGGACTGAGCAGTGGTGTAGCGTGCCTTGGAGGGGCCCTGTATCAAAATTAGTTGGGGGGGGGGGCTTTCCCTTGCCTTAGCGCTGTATCTCTACTTATATCTGTCGTATGCTGGAGGCTCGCAGAATTGTATAAATAAGTTTCTTATGTACGTGTTAAAATATAGTCTACCAAGAAATTCCTTTGCCAGTCAATATGACAATCAGCCTTATTGTTTTTGTTCTGATCTGATGTAGGAAACTGTCAAAAAATGGTAAAGCACTTGGTCGACTATACAACAGGGTATAGGTACGGATACGGCACTATAGTCCGACAAGCACGTGCGTGACCCTCCGCGGAACCCTGTCGCAGTGAGTATTTGCCGCACTTATTAAAAACAATCTTGTTAAGGACAGCAGAGGCTCCCTGCGACAAGGTTCCGCGCACGAGCTTGTCAAGGTATAATGGGCAAACGACGGGTACAAAATGTGCTTCACTGGCATACGAAAGGTTTATCTTGATTGTGACATTGGCTTGTACGTGAAAATGGTCTTTGATGTTTTCAATCGTACAAGCGATATTTTACTTTAGCGTGGTAAAAATTTTTCTTGGTCGGATTATACTTACCTACATTATAAACAGGAAGCATACCTACATGTAAAATGTAAATGTAAATGTATGGTAAAATGGTAATTTATTTAGTTTTTCCTTTTGTTTAATAATTGCTTTGACCGTGAATATTGTAGGAATTCATAACAAAACGAAGTTTATTTTTACTATTGCTACGTGTTTATCCACGCTTATCGGTCTTGGTCCTTCGTTCCGGATTTAGACTATGGCCGACAATAATACACACACAGCAATCATAATTATGTACAAAAACCTGATGCTACTAATTGAGTACTTAATAGATAATTGAAACAACAGATCGTTTTACAATTTATTTAATGTTAATATAATATAGACAATGTTCAAGGTACCTTTTAATTGGTTTTCGAGCTTTAAACACTAAGACATTGTAACCTTCCATTTACCTCATATCGTTTACAACATTGCAAAATAACATTTCATTAGAAAATCAATATCGACAGTACAACTAAATATTAACATTGACTATAATATACCCAAATTTAAATTCAGTAGATATTATTTAACATTTCAATTCAAACTTAATTAGAAATCATTTCTCGTCACATAAGATTGCAGACCCGTTTGTCGTAAACCAAGTTAACAAAAAAACTAATAATAAAAAATAAAAATTTCCATCACTGAAACTGTACAGCAACAAATGTTTTCAACGTATCGACATATACATAACGCACGAACCGGCGCCAGTCTACAGACTTATAATACGCAACAAGTTATAATTCAATAGAATTAGTACAACATATCAATCTCAACATGTGTAAAGGCTGATGAGACAACGGCGGACCGGCGCTTGAGACTGCGCACGCGGCTCGGCGCCTGCGGCACTCCCCTAGTTGCTACCTAAACTAATGTACTCGGCGGCGCCTCGCGCGGATCGCACCACCAACCGATCACTCCACATGAAACCGAGTGAAATTTTAATGACGACAAACAATTATATTACAATATTCCCTACCTTCCGGGACGCGTTCGTGACGATGTCAATATGCGCAAGTTGATTCCTCAGTCTTTAATAAATTGATGACAATGAGCAAGGAGAAAAACGTAAACGAAACAATGCTATGCAATTATATACAGAGTGCGAGCGCGTGCGATCCGCCGCGGGCGCCGGGTGACGCCTAACGTCGAGTTCGACTTGAACGCACAGCCATTACAACCGACCCTAGCAGCGCGCCCGGCGGCTACCACTAAACTATAGTAATTACAATAAACCACTCTATCAACAAATTCAACAACATTTAGCTATTAAAATTAAAAGAATGATGAGATGCGCGGGCCGGGCGCGCGCCTTGCGGTGGCGCCGCCCCGGCTTCGTCGGTGACGATGAGGTGACACTAGCTACCTTAGTCTACAACATTGAAAGTCCTTACCTAACTGTAACAGCTCTAAACTATATGAATGCAAGAGTGCGGAGGGTTGCGGTGCGGGGTGCGGGTGCGGGTGCGGAGCGAGGGCGCGGCCGACGGGCGGCGGGGAGCGGCGCGCGCCGTATATTTGTCAGTATCACAGAAACAGTATATCAACCTTGTCTTGCTCTCGCGACTGCGCGACGGCGCGACTGCGCTACCGTCCTGAAGTTCGACACATAAAATATCCCGGACGACGTTGCACTATTTATTATCTTCCCACGCGATAAACTTTAATCAGATAGTGTTACCGCACTAAAATTATTATTCTGTATTCACGATAATATACTCTCAAATATTGTAACAACTTCAGTATAACAACATTAACATTTTCCAGTTATTTTTAAAATTATCTATACATACCATTATAGTGTTTTTAATAAGACAATTATAACTAACTATAATTTGACCGATAACTAATTGGTTGTGAGGCGCGTTCGCGGCTCGGCTCGGCGCGCGGCTCGCCGCGCCGCGGACGCGCGTCGCAACGGCTGAGGCTGAGACAGAGGGAGAGGACGCAGAAGAAGGAAGTGTCTACCCCGGGGTTCGCCCGAACCGGGTCGAGCGGTGCCGAGCGACGTTTCCAACAAAAAATACAGAATAATTGACGTATTCACTTACACGTACAGACTAACGAAGATTTAGTTCCAATAAAATTGAGCTCGTTTAATCGACATTCGCGGACCGCTCGCGGCCGCGCGGCCGGCGCAGGCGCGGGCGAACGGCTCCGACACTTAATTGACACTAGACGATATCTGCACTACCCCCGATATATATAATAAGTTAGATGAATGAGAAAGTCGAAAACACCGGAAACTTCGAACAGCGATACCTACACTTTAAAGATTGAATATATAATAAGTCTAGCTAGGGTACATAGTTACGCTACGCTGCGTACGCAGCAACCTCGGCAGCCGGCGCGGCGCGTGTTGCGCGTCGCGTCGCGTGTTGCGCGGCACGTTACGCGTTGCGAGGCGTGTTGCGCGGCGCATTACGCGGCGCGCGCGGCTGCCCCTCGCGACTCACTAACTATTATTATTTCACATTTTCACGGAAGTACGAGTTATGGCGCAACGAATGTGTCCTCACGAATACTAGTTAAAATTATAGCGATTTATGAATTTTAGTCGAGAAATTTCGTCTCTCAATTCCTTTTCTTAAACACTATCGTACATACATTAACTCTTTAAGCCGATTCGAATAGTTATTATTATGTTTATTACATTTGTCATTTGTACTTGTTTCCTCGCTACGCGCGACGGGCGGGCGCGGGCTCGCGCGCGGATGGCACTCGGAACGACAACCTACGGCGACTCGCTTCAGCTGTAAATAACAATCTGTTATATTGTCAATATCAAGATATCTGCATCGATAACTTCAAAATATAATTCTCTACTCTCCTGGACATGCATATTTAAACATTAAAATTGTACTTAGATTGCTGGTATTAGACCGACGCGTCGGCCTTGAAACGTTCCTAACAAAAATAAAAACAAAATATTATAAACGTATAAAAAATAAAGATCTTCACCGAGAGAAATGAGGAATGACAACGACGACTCCGCTAGCCGGATCCCGAGTTTGTGTCGAATATAAAACAAACAAAAATATTATGTCGACGCACACAACGCACTAAGATAACGATATAGAATATTGCACGCTCGTACTCTGCGCGAGTATCCGAATCCAAGCTTCACGCGAACCCTAACGTGTCGCAACTAAACATAACTTATCAATGGTAACATTTACAATGAAAACAACTCTGTAAATAAAATGTATGCGTGGTGAACAATATACAAAAATAAAATGTGCATGGAATAGGAATTTTCGTGATAGATATCACAATCGTATCTTCATTAAACCTTAAACAACAAGTCTGCTAGGCAGACGGCGGCGTCGCGGCCGACGAAATAACCAGTTATGTCCAACACTCGTTATACATGCATAAAACCAATATAGATTAAACTATTTGTAAATAGGTAACTATGTGTCGAGCTGCCGTCCCAAACAACAACAACAAACACGCGGCCGCCGACGGGGTGACTAGATGCGGCCATCACACCGGCGCGACCCAACACTCCCAACAACATTACAACAGCACGCGACTGGCAACGGTTTGGATCGCGCGGCGTGGACATTTGCTTGTTGGTTGGAGGCGCGGTATGCCCCGCTACGGCCTCGCTTCCGCACCAAGGGATAACAACTCTAGTGTCCGCAAGGACGAAATACAACTGAACGTACATCGTGCACGGAATATCATTAAAAAGGATCCAACTTCTGACTCGGAAAGATTAACACGATGGAAATCTCATTAGTTTTTAAGTTTCGGTAACTTTAGTTATCACTTGAAAGTCAATGTAAATAAAATCATCACTATCTCAAGATTTTGAGATCGCATTGTTATGAAGATGTAAGGTCAAAGTAAGGGCACACGGCCCGCGAATATTAGTTTATAATAACTAGTGCAGTTGGGAAGTGAGATTTCGCTCGTTTTCATTCAAGATTAGCTTCGGAGAGGAGTACTGAGCGTATAGCGGGCGTGGCGAGGCGTACCGACAGGGACGTATTTCTAAACTTTATAATGGGCTGGCCGGCACTTCCCAAGACCGCGTGCCAGGACCGAACGCGCTCGGATACTTTATTTAATGGCAGGCGCAAACCAAACGGATCATACAATCCGACATAGATCGCCGCAGCATCCGAGTTCTCTTTTACCCCAGCTGAACGGAACGGTGGCAACGCGGCTTGGATTAAAAAGGTGCTCTTACACGGCTATTCAATTTTCCAGCTATTAATTAGGCAAAATCGCTCGCAGAAAGCTCCGTAGTTTTATTCTGCAAGCTAAGCTCTTCAGATTTTCAGTAGTCAGGACTCGCTTGCTAGCCAGTGTGAGAGCATCTTCGGGGCCCCCTGTTCGCGAGGGGTTTACTGCATGAGACCAGAGATGGCGTTGTGGCGAGTGCGCTTAAGCTCCTCCTCCTGTATTTTCTGGTCGATGAGGTACTGCGCGGAGCCGATGGCGTTGGCGGAGCCGCTGATGGTGACGATGCGGTTGCGCGTGCCCGGCGCGAATGTGCCCTTCTTGGAGATCTGGATGTTGGCGCCGGACATCTGCTGGATTTCCACGAGGCTGCGACCGCCCGGGCCTGTGGGAGACATCGACATTGTATACAACCGCTCAACTTCTTTTACCCGCCAATAACGAAGGGGATGCGAATTGGTTAACTTCGTCGTGTTTTCCAGCGAATTCCCCCTCGCAGAATGGCTTAAGTAAGGGGGCGGTTTGGTGCAAAGTAAACGAAACCCAAACAAGGTAGATTTTATATGACAATGAGAGAAGTGACAGTTGACTTTTTTTTCTGTTTTTACTAAGTACTGAGCATGAACGGCTTGTCTGCTGTTTAATTTGCTATTAAAAAGTTTTGCTATTTAAATTTTGATATTTAGGCAAATTAGTGAATAAAAAATTGTAAGTACAACGAAATTGTAGCGAACCCAAAGGCAGTCAGGATTTCGTTGATAACGGGCGTTGACTGTAAGCAGCGTATCGACTTTGCGCGGCAAACCATCGAACAATGGCTCGCGCGGCAGCCGCGCACTATGCATACCGTGCCGCCGTGCCGCAGCGCGAGGCAACTCGAACATTGGGGCGCGGCACGTACCAAAACACAGGTTTGCCGCGGTCGGACAATGCAGGCGCGGCGGCCGCGCGAAGTCCATACGCAGTTCTCAGATCAAATAAAAAGTAAAGATAGAGCGCGGTGAACAGCCGAGTGAGGCCGGTTTTATAAACATGTGTGCGTAGGCCCGTGTTAATAATAATAATAATAATAATAATATCACGGGACAATTCACACCAATTGACCCAGTCCCAAAGTAAGCTCAGCAAAGCTTGTGTTATGGGTACTAGGCAACGGATAAACATACTTATATAGATAGATACATACTTAAATACATATTAAACACCCAAGACCCGAGAACAAAGACATTCGTATTTTTCATACAAATATCTACCCCGACACGGGAATTGAACCCGGGACCTCAAGCTTCGTAGTCAGGTTCTCTAACCACTAGGCCATCTGGTCGTCTGGTGTTGCCATAATAATTCTTAATACCCCGATACTACGCTGCGTGTCACGTTGATACCGTTACTATTACTACAATAAAAACGTTGATAAACTTTTACAAGAAACAAATTATTTTACGTTGCGCGTTTCGTTCTCACGTTTTAAGCCGTGCTAATAAAGAATAGAATTTTAAATTAAGAAAAAAGGTTGTATTACATAGGCGGCATTTACCCAATAATAGGGTAACTACAACATTATAATGGCAACAATAGTGTTGACGTTTTGGGTTCTAAGCAAAATTTGGTGTAGTTTGGTTGCAAGTGTGTGCGTGCCACTGTGTAAGCACACGGATTGGTGTAGTTTGACCGGTCTCACTTCGTTGTTCGCAGCGCTATATTTTTACTTTTTATTTGATCTGAGACGCAATTTTTCGTAGAGGGTGTTTTAGGGCGAATGACTCACCGAGTATAGCGCCGACGATGACCTCGGCGATCTCGACGTTCTTCGAGTCCTTGGCGCCCGCGTCGGCCGGCGTCGGGGACTTGCTGAGCGGCAGCAGCGAGCCGGCCGCGAAGCCGGCCACGCCGCCCGCGCCCAGCGAGATCGGCGCCACCGCTGCGGGCCGAAGCGCCTCGAATGCAACCTCCGCGAAACGCTCTAACGACGCGCGCCCGCCTGCGAGCGGGGGAGCCGTGAGCGGAGGCCGAGGGTGCTTAGCTTTTAATTGGGCGGTGTCTGCGCCGTGACTTATCAGGGCATTAGAACGTTTCGCGCCGTTGCGGGATCCGTGTTAGGGTCGGATGTGGACGATCCGACATATGTTCAGGTTTTAGTGTGAGTTGTTGGGACTAGTGACTGTTGGGTTCAGAGTGCGATGCTTTAACCCTTTGAACGCCAAGAACACGTAATGGTATCTGAGCTAAGGTGTACTTTGATCATAAATAAAAATAGATAACTTATGTTTTGGACGACACTACGAGATTTGTCTTTGTTTGGCGTGTGACTGATCACTTCATTCAAATGTGAAAGCGTTCAAAAGGTTAAGGAGCGCGTTAATCTGTACCGCAACAGGATAAAGCACTGGAAGCTATAACTTCTTAAGCTGTGAGATTCCAAATGGGTACACTCCTTTGAGTGGGCGACCCGTAGGGACTTGTATAGATGGAGTTAAAAAGTTGGATCACGTTTACATGATGTACGGGCGGATACAATTGGATATTTGACACCATAAACCTATAAAAAAAAACTCTAAAAAGCAATGGCCCAACCCCTTACATTTTGAGAGGAGGCCTGTGCCCTGCATTGAGACGTACAGTGGTGGTCATACAATTAAGAACGATTTGAAGTTTCCGATTTTTTTTTATCTAAATCATGTCATATGTCTAGTTGTGTTCCTTCTTAGAAGTAACAAGTTATGTTATAAAATAGCCACATGGATAGAGCAAACAGGATTAATAATAATAGTGTATAATTGCTAACATTTTTTTTTACAAACTTTATTTGTTCTCTATACTAATAAATTCAAATAGTAATGAAGCTGGACAAATAATTAAGAACGATTTATTAAACTGCTCGAGAGTTGTTTTATATGAAACTTAGATTAAATAAATCATATTAATGTGAAGTTGGTATAGAAAAAAAAGCAATTTAATACATTTGAACTAAAATTAATAGTTAGTAGCATGTCCACGGCTTTTAATTATGGCTTTACACCGGCGAGGCATTGAATCTATCAATTTTTGACATTTCGCAAGAGAAATAGAGTTCCATTCTTCTAAGAAAACGTCGTACAGCTCTCTCAAATTGCCACACTGTCGATTTGAAACCTTTTTCTTGACTTCGCACCAAAGATGATCTATTGGGTTAAGATCTGGGCTGTTGGCTGGCCAATCTAAGACTGAAACTGATTGTGATGTGAGGAATTCCTTAACGGTGCGTGCAGTATGCTTTGGATCATTGTCGTGCTGGAATGTCCAAATAACCGGAAGCACGTCTTCGGCATATGGTAACATTGTTTCTTGCAGTATATTTTTGTATTGGAATTGATCCATGTTTCCTTCTATCAGCCTAACAGGTCCAACGCCATGTCCAGAAAAGCACCCCCAAATTTTCACATTTCCCCCGCCATGCTTTAATGTCACTTTTGTGTACTTTGGGTCGAATGCTTTATTCGGAGGGCGTCGTACATATCGTTTTCCATCAGAACATACCCTATTTATTTTTGTCTCGTCAGAAAAAAGAACGTTTTTCCACTGTCTGACTGTCCAGTTTTCATACCTTCTTGCAAATGCAAGTCGGGCTTGCCTATGACATCGTTTCAACATAGGCACCTTTCTTGCTATCCTTCCGTTCAACTTATTTTCTACCAAACGCCTTCGAATAGTGCGTGCAGAGATTGCTGAAGGGTTGTTTTCGCCAAAATATTCTTTTCTCAACTCATTAGACCCTTTAAAAGGATTTTGTTTTGCCAAACGAACGATATTTCGATCATCTCGACGAGATGACTTTCTCTGTCTAGGTCCACGCGGAACGTTTGAAGTAGTTTGATACATGGAAAAATGCTTTACGGCATGGAAAACCATTGTTTTTGAACATTGCAGATGGTCGGCTATCTTTTTATACGACCAATTCTTCTCGCGAAGTTTTATTATTACTTCTCTTGTAGATTTATCACAACTTTTATTTTTCCCCATTGTTTTTATACGAAGTAATCACTTTTAAGACTTTAACAGCACGAAATGGCGCCAAAATTATACGAATAATAATCTACAACCACAGAGCCACACAGTGTTCTCTATTTAAATTTGAAAAAATAATAAACTATTCAGCGTTCTTAATTACGTGACCAGCCAGTAAGTACTAATACTAGGTTCAGATCGAATGTATAAAGTTTCTCTATTAATTATTTAGCCAACAATGTTGCATAAATGAATGTACCGGTAGTACGGAAAAGTTTTGCAATACCGAGAGAAATAAAAAAAATACGGGCAATTAGTTATACTTGTTACTTTGAAAAAATCATCTCAATAAATAATCGTTCTTAATTATATGGCCACAACTGTATATACACAGTGATAAGATAAACCAATGATTCCGAGACACAGTTATAATAAAAACCATTTAATTTTAACACGGAAAATCATATTATTTTTAAACTGTATAATGATTTTTCGTAGCTATGAAAAAAATTAAAATTAACAAGAGACGTCGCATTCCAGTAACTATAGCCATACAAAATCTATGACAGATTCGCGTTTTGACATCTCAAAAGTATGTCAATTGATTGATGATGTCATGTAGCCTTGAATTAATTTAATTGTACGGATATTTTTGTCCCACAACGAAATGTTGCAAAAAATGTTTAGTTACCAACTTTTTGTTACTCCATCGATACTTTTCAAATCTTTTAACAAGTCACGTGTTTGTAGCATTGTTTTTCGTGTGTATAAGAATAGTATATTTGAACTGTAGTCGCCGTAAAACGAGCCCTCGACCGTCCGCTACACAACGCTTAATCAAACAAAGCTACACAAAATTAAACTTAACCAAATGTCACAAGAAATATACGCACTAAATACATTTATTACACACTAAAATGAGTCTACGTGGCTTATAAAACATAGAATGGTGTCATGCTAGCGACATAGCGTACCGTGTGGGGCCATTCGCGACCCATAACATTGCAAGTCATAACGGAACATTTGTCATAATTATCATTTGCCATAACTCCATTTTTATCTGAAACCGAAATTTTTTCAGGAACTTTGAAGTGGTCATCCTTTAGAACTCTATAAGTTAGGTTAAGACTTATTTTATAACAATCCAGAGCAATTAATAGATTCAGAGAAAAAAAGTATGGCAAATGATCATTATGACAAACATTACATTATGACTTTCAATATTAATGGATCCCAATATAGACCCGTACGTGTTTGTAGTGAGAACAGTAGACTATAGGAATGCTTTGACCGTGTAAGACGGCCGTAGACGGTTTTCCTTCTTATTCAAAAATGAATCTGTTCACTTAACGCTCGTATGTCCTTGTCTAACACCTAGACATTTACCTTTGCGAGACAAAGCATACGTTTTGCAACAGATTACATTTTCATGAATAAGGGAGTTAGTCTCGACAGCTGGCGAATAGAATACTCGGAAGAACAACTTTGTACTTAATATGCATTTAGTATATTTAAAAGTCACTAGAAACATGTCTGATTTTATTGTATTGATTTTATGTGCATGGAATGATTTGTAGTTGGATTTTTTAAATTAAAATATATACATCTAGATCCAACCTTATTCACTTATAAGGTTGTACTTAGAAAGGTCAGTGAATTTATTTATAAGATTATTCTTATGAAATAAACAATCTTTGCAACAAAATATTCATTCAATTTAATTGATATTTGAATTCCATTTTTTTGCGCGTTTTCAGTAAATTATTCATACATTTGTTCGTATTGTGCCGTCTCACTCATTCTCGTATTAAATACTATTAGAGTAAGCGGGATGGCACGATACCAAGTTCGAATTTTGAGTTTTTCGAAGGTAACAAATGATACAAGTTGTTCTTCCTCCCATTATTACGCAGAGGAGCACACACCGACATACAATATTCATAGTAACAATATTTTTGCGCGTCCCCAGCATAAGTGAAGTTGTTATGTATTGCCGAAAGTGATGAAGCGATGTTCGGAAATTTGGAAAAAACCACCTCAAGAGGAAAAAACTATTAATTGAAACTCTAAAAGCCAATTGAGTTATAGAAAACAGCAATACAACACATAGTATACAAACTAATCATGCAATTATAAATAATACAGATTATAACTACTAGTATAATTATCTAGGTGTTGGACATTTTCGTCTAGCATTATTTATAGTTTTAGACAAATAATTGATGACTCTTGGATTCAGATAACTACTTGGAAATATCGAAATGGCATATGACCGCAATGACGTCATACGTTTAGTAGAAGCGTATCGTATTCGACGCAGAATTTCATTGACATTTAAATATGTTAATTCTTAATATTAAAAAAATATTTATGACGTGATTTAGTCAAGTTTTATATGTATAATTTGATTATGTTATGATCGAAAATAAAAATATCATTTCTTCGTCAACTGTATTGCACTCAACGGATAATGTTACCCTTACCCTTATTAGATATTAAAAATAAAGTTTAAAATCGTTGGCAGAGAGTTTTTTTTCACCGCGCTTGGCTAAGGGGTCGCCACACAGATATATTAATTGTGCAAAATTGAAAGAGATGTTTAGTCGTTAATATCACAGATCGCAGCCAATCAGCTCCAGTACAGGTGAGAAGCGTGAAGAAATTTAGAATTTTGATGTGATGAAGCGTTAATGTGGAAGAATTGCATGGCTCTCTACGTCAAACGTTTCATTTCTAATATACTTTTTCTAATCTTTGGCGTCAACAGCCTATGAGAAATTTTCAAAAATGAGATCAAGGTGTTTTTAAAATGAATCCGGAGAATTTCTGCAGATATTTGGGTTAGCTTTATCTAACACACCTAATTGTTTTTCATCGGGGTTTTTGATTCCATATGTAGTCAGGCGTAACTTTTGACACTTTGGTACATTTAAAAATCGACCAACGTATGAAAAGATTTGAATGGGGCTCTGAAGCGTTTCAATCGCCGTGTCCCGTGTGTTAGGAAAATAGACTAATATGTTCGTCAACTAAAACTTCTAATGCGTGGCGCATGGTTGCAGAATCGCAATTGGTTTTAGTTCATGGCATTATCCTTAAATTTTCGTAGCACACGGGATACGGCGGCTGAAACGCTTGTAACGCCCATTTGTCAATCACAATTGAAACATCCTGAAAAACATTTACAGGGGAGTTTAATCCCACTTGCCCAGTTAACTGCTGAAAATTTACGGATTAATTTTATGACAGTGTGATCCTTCTGTGACCTGGTCCATTTGTCATTAGATTTATCATATGAGCACAGAACGTCGTACAGTTAGCGTCGATACTAATAGCGACTGCATCTTGACCAGTAAAAGGTGATCGCGTTAAACCTAACATTTCACAGGAGGCGTACTACAGCTAAACCGTTTACCGCGCGGGCGAGGACTCATTTAAACGGTCTAGCTATAAGCCATGGTTCTCAAAAAAGCATCTCTAACTCGACGCCACGATGCGGCAGGTTCGAGGTAATTTTTCACACAACACCAAAGTTGGAGATGAGACTGTCATTCTCCTGGTACACCACACTTTTATGTCGCAGTATACAGACTAACCTTATGGCCTATCCCTCCCTATGACCTTCCGAATCTCCGTTACAATTATAATTCGGTAACCGAAAATCACGGAGGGCCATAACTTTAGTCAGGATACTGTTAAAACATTTTTTTTCCATGTCTCAGGTAAAGGTACAGTCATTTAATAGTATACCAGTGCGGAAATGGTGCAGTATAACAATAAACTAGTGAGGAAGGCTTGATTTTTGAGTACTGCAGTAGTTGACCGATGGATCAGTAAAAAGGTCTTTCAGCGAATAACGATGACGCGGACGGAAACCGGTCGCCACGGCGAATTGAATCTTTTTGCCAGTTAATGATGATGAAAGAATGAATGGATGATATGACACACAGAACACCGATTTGCAATTTGGACGGACGACGCATCGCTATCGAGCCAGCCTAACTCCAACAGCTGACGAATGCTACATTAGTTTGCTACGCGAAGAAACTACCACAAAGATCTGAGAAGTAGCACCGTTTTTTATACAAATAGCAGGACTAGCACGACATGAATATTGTCTTAAGTTCAATGCCTATTCGATACATAATTAAATACATACACATCGTGCTAGTCATACTCAGATAGTGAGGAATTAGATCAGTTAAGTAAGTCCCCAGGGACATAGCGGACAGTTGCTTGCCAAAGTCAAGTTACTTGTGTCTCGAATCGTCCTATTTTAACTATCAAGGCATTAAAATTGAAACGTAAACAATGGTAACACATTAGCAGATAACCGTTTAAATGTCATAATACAGCAGTACACGGCAAAAGGAGCCTTATTGCATCCGACACTTAAGTCACTTTGCGTTTTATTAGCGTACATCATTAAAGGCGTAATCGCCGCACGCTATAAGGCTAGTTTTCTCGAGAACACTGTATTTACATAATTCAACGGCTGAAGGTCGAAACGGTTGCGTTTCCGACATCTTCATTTATATTGTAATGGCACCGTATATCACAATAGATAACAACGCTAAACAATTTATATTAGTTATTATTAAATATGACTAATTTAATTTAACAATATAATATCCTTCACGTGGAGTTGTTCGCTGGAATCTTTTTACATTTGGCAGAAGACGAATCACAGTCTTTAACATATCTTGTTTATAATTTACATATTATGCCAGAGGCGTGTCTTCTTTGGTTTGTGCAATAAATCCTTTTAAATTTATCATTTCGTGGAAAATAGTGAACCAACCGTCCAGCTAACATTTTTAACACGCATTAACGACAATACTTTAATATGGCAAGACACGACATGCTCGTAATAAATTCAATTTACAGTCAATGTTGCCAATCTGTTAACCAAATCCCACGCAATGACGCGTAGACTGCCCAAACAAGTTTTAACCATTTATTATGACAGTCCGTCTGTTTCGGTTTACCAAATACACTGATTACTCAAAATGTCCTTTTAGGTTCTTTTAAGTGTTGGCAAAGCGCTTTTTATTTGCGCTGTGATTTTTCTTTTTGTGTTGGGCAGCCTTGATATAATCGCAGGTGATAGAAACAAGAGTAAGAACAGGTTCAAAATCGTGCCGAAAATGGCTGTGGAGACCTGGCTATTGACCATTGTATTTTATGGACTGTCGATGATTAATTGTGATTGTCACTTAGCACGACATGTTTTAGGTAATAATCAGTGATCGGAACTCTGGGTGCAAAACTTTAACAAAACTTGTAAAGCTGACATTAAGGAGATTTTACAACCAAGAAAAATGAGAATATTATTGGCAGATTAGTGTTCAATTTAACTCTATATCGAAATCTCAGCTTTTCAGTAGTTTATTAATAATTTCATGTCTGTAAGCACTGTTTCATGCCCGCTTGGCAAGTTTTGTTAAAGTTTTGCACCCAGAGTTCCGATCACTGGTAATAATATTAGACCTGTAATGGGGATGGCAGATGGCGAGACGACCTGGACACGGAATTAAACGATTGGCCAGATTTAGCTCAAGACAGGGAGCAATGGAGGACCAGAGGGGAGGCTTTTGCCCAGCAGTGGGACACTATTATAGGCTCGTAAAAAAAAATAACAAAGCTACCGAAAAAAAAATGAAAACTCAAGCGACATCAATGCCATATGTGACGTTGACGTAATTCATTTTCATAAGGAGATGCAAGTCGCATTACGATTTTTGATAACAAAGAGGTGAAATGTTACAGAATATTGTTAAAAGTCGGCGACAGAGATTCGATAAAATCGATAACTGAAATAGTCGATAAAACATAATTGTCAATGCCTATTGACGTTTGATTTTTGCTATGCAAATTCCGACCCTTTATAACCCATTCGATATTTAGATACGTGCTTACTTCCTACTGACCTTGATTGACTGTACAGACTTCTTAACTCATTTTTTTTTAATTAAGATTAATAGTTAAAATACTTAAGATAATGCAAGCCTTGAATTTTATTTAAATAAAGTTTAATTTTTTCCCCGTCGCGCACATCTAGTTTCTACCACCTGCGTTTACCGACAGCACCTAAGTAACTAATCAGAAACTTATCTACTGATACTGGAGCCACATACCTAGGCACTCACCTAGGCCGACTTGGGAGATAGGCCCGAAGACCGGCTGGTCTTGTTGCAGCGGGAAGTACGCGGCTTGCAGGGGCGCCGCGGGCATCGCCGCGGGCAGCGACAGTCCCAGGACGCCGTGCTTCACTAGCAGCGCCAGGGCTGCGTTGATCTCCGTGATACCGGCTTCAGAGTAGCCAGACTGCCGGAGCGCCATCTGGAACATGACGGTTTTTAGTTAGACGCAATAAATACAGTCAAAATCAAAAATGTATTTCTGTAAGTAGGCCGCTAAAGGCTCTTTTACGTGCATTTTTGAGTCTACCAGCGCTTTCGGAAAGACTTACTTTACTTTTTTTTTGACTTTAACGGCAACAGATTGGCGACTCTCTTTGAGTTGTTGATATTTATGGGCGGTGGTGATCATTTTCCATCAGATGACCTGCTTGCTTGTTTGCCTCCCACTCACAATAAAAAAAAAATAATAACCACGATTGCCAAGAGGAATGCGCCGCAAGACGTTTGTGCAAAGTTTGACACAAGCATTTTTTTCTAAAAACAGATAAAATACAATACACAATTACAAGTTCCAAATCCCATTTTTGTTCTTATCCCGTGGGATAAAATTAGTTTTTCACCTATTAGCATGCCCAATTTGAAGTCTCTAATAATCCACTTCGAAGCAAAAATATAAATAAATTCAATGTATTCCCTATCCTGTGGGAATTTAGAAAAATCCCTTCTTACTGTACATACGTCTGTGACGCTCATGCATGGTATACTTGTGCCAAATTTCAGCACAATCCGTTCAGTGGTTTGATAGATCAGTCAATAGCCGGCAGGCTTATTGCCTAACGTTTCTGACGCTTGCCTTCACAATCACTATTTCTTTCTGTCAAATGGTATAAAATGATGACAGAAAGAGATGGTGAAAGCGAAGACAAGCGACAGAAGCGTTAGACAATACGGACTCCGGTCTCCACTGAGCGAACTGCCTCGTGAGGCAGCCATTATCGGCGCGATTTTGAACCTTATGTCGAACAAAATGATGCCTCATGCGCTAGCCTTCGCCTCTTGTATTGATGTAGTGATGGTGATGGCAGTCAGTTACCTTGATGTGGTCGAGCGTGTGCTGCGTGAGCGGCGCGGGCTGCTGCGCGCCCGGCGGCGCCAGCGACAGCGTGAGCTGCAGCGCGCCGAGGCCGCCGCCGCCGCCGTTCATGAGCACGGAGCCCACGCCGCCCACCCCGCCCACGCCGCCGCCCACGCCCACGCCCACGCCGCCCAGCGCGTGCGTCTGCGAACCGACCCGACCGTACAGACGAGGCATACCGATATCGAGTCCAGCGCCAGGTCGACTTATCCAAAGAGACAACGAAAAACCTAGGAGCTCCGCGGTCCGGCAGAAGTAAAATAAAAGCCCAGTTTTGACCTTCAAGAAAAATAATGCAAGTTGCATTACATAGCGGCGTTCGATTGACCACTTCGAACTCGTTCGCTTTACAGCCTCGCACGCAATGTAATGCGACTCGCACGACTTTTCTTGCAGCTGGCTTATTGTATAACGTCTCTGACGCTTACCTTCGCAATCACTATTTCTTTCCGTCAAACGGTATAAAGTGATGACAGAAAGAGATGGTGAAAGCGAAGGCAAGCGTCAAAAGCGTTAGACAATACGCCCCCAAGGCCCCTGGTCTAAACTGGGCTAAAGAGCTGGAACACATTCCTAGGATGTAATGCACATACGTTTGATATAAACTATGTCACGATAAACAGATAGCAGTGGTATGCTATGAGACTGACTAATTGTAGAATAAATCGAATCAGGAACGTATTAGAACATGTAAAATTAATAAATCGATTGTAATAAAACATCGAATTTCTAAAATACTAAAATATCAATTTTTCGGGAACCTATCGATGTTTAGAAAATTATATTTCCGAAGGTTTAGAATCCCGAAAACTTCATTTGTCCGAAAGCATTTTTTTCTGAAACTGTAAATATTTCAGGATTTATTTCAGGACCATCGTGTAGAACCCTTTAGGTTAGGTTAGGGTTGTTTTATAAAAATCCTGAAATATTTAAAGTTTCAGAAAAAAATGCATTCGGATAAATGAAGCATTCGGGATTTTAAATATTCGGAAAAAAATATTTCTAAATTTTGATAGGTAACCCAATTTTTCATTTATGAAACCGTAATTTTTTTATTTTGTTATGTTATAAACTAACCTAACCTAATGGATGCTGTTTTAATAAATCCTGAAAGTTTACAATTTCAGAAGAAAGACTTTTCGATATTTTAGTATATTCGACGTATTAACTTTCGATATTCGAAATCGCGCCCATCTAGTCTCTTGGTCGGAAGTCCGAAAAGGACCACATTCTTCGCATTTCAATGGAAGTCTCTAACGTATAAAACAGTAAGACCGTATTCAAACCAAACTGGCTGTCAGCCGCCGAATGTGAGCGAACGTGTTTGTTGTATTTCCATACCTATTCACTTTTTCGTTCACATCTAACCGACAATACGTTATTACGCTATGCATAGACGCTAACATACAATACCGTTTATTTTCACGTTTACACTGGGGCTCACAGTGAGCCTGCTCCCATTCGGCGGCTTACAGTCAGTTTGGTTTGAACACGGCCTAAATAGATACAGTAATGTAATACATAGGTATACAGTATAGGTATAGTTTCGTCACGCAGGGTTAAATATGGCATCTTGACCTATGAAATTGCAGCTTTGATAACCTGGTAATCATAGGTGAAGACGCGGTACATTTTGCTCTCGGCATGCATTAAATACATAGATTACTTAAACTTACAATATAATTAAAAAGCTTTAAGGATTTCTGATCATACTGGAAAAGCACATTTCGTATATATAAGTACAGTTAACACAGATGATATTTGAACACTTTCAGTCTTTAAATAACCCTCCTTCGACTGTCAGGTAAAAAAACCAATCGCTTTTATAAAATCAGCTGGTTTTAATTCATTCTAACACAGAAAAATCGCTAGATGTTGTAAGTGTCAATGGTACAATTTGTCATATCCAGACTCTTCTTGTCGTTCAGAGAAAATGAGGAGTTAGGATAAGAACTGAGCGGAAAGGAAGAAATAAACGTGGCTAGCAAGCCGTTCAAATTGATCTCATTGACAGTCTGTTTCGAGTAATAGAATATTATTTCGACTCTAACCCCCTGTTTCACCATCCACAGATCAAATTTATTTGACGGATAAATGTGATGCCGTCTCTGTTTGTTTTGTTTGAATAGACGGAGACGGCATCACATTTATCCGTCAGTTAAAATTAATCAATGGGTGAAACAGCCCCTTAGGGTCCTAAATTTTCGACGTTATGCACTCATATACGACATAACAGCCATTTCTCCGACCATAGCTCTTTAGTACGAAAATTGTATTAAAATAAAATGCGGGTGGTTCGAAAAACTCGCGCTGCTCAAACTACTCGAGACCACGAAACGTCGAGGTAATTTTAACAGTATTTCATTATCATCACATAACTAAGTGCAAGGAGTGGTAGAAGTTATTAATCGATGCATGATAGAAATTAAATAGAGCCCTTGACACTAACACCATCTAGCGAATATATTGATTGATTAACAGTTGTTACAGTAACGATAAATTAAGTTTCCAGCCAGCGTTCAAATATCGTAGACACCAATCGACATCCCAAGCGCGTCTCAGTAGTCGAGATGCAAGAAATGCATAGCGGTTAGTGCAGTGTCCAGCATCAAGAGAACGGGTAAGGGTCGCGACCACTTCAACACGCCTCGAGTGCCTCCACCATTGAAACGGCGGCGGCGAGACAACCCTATTCCTTCCCCGGTAGAGCGTACAATCGTGTATCGAGAGACTAGTTTAAAATGGTGGATAGTGAACTTTATCGCCAAGCATTAAGCTGTGAAATGGCGTGGAAGTGAAAATTGCAACGAGTCTTGGTCATTTTTAAAGCCTGTGTAGTTCCTTTGTTTGAAGATGGTCTTGGCTATATTGGCTTTCAATAAGATAGTCTTTGATGTGCAGTTTTTTGAGCGTTAAGAGTTTTAGGTCAACTTATCTTAGTTGGAATCGGGCAATTAGGTCAGTCGGTTAATCGTTTTAGTTTGAATAAGTCTTATATTGCGTAAACGATTACGAAGTTTTTCAAGTCGTCTGTTGTTAGGGCATTACTCAAAAAAAGAGAACAGGGGAGGGAACATTAAGTTTTCACTTATGCTAATACACAGGCTACTACGGGGATATACAATAAGTCGATCCAAAAATCATACTGAAAACTAAATCAAAAAGAGCATAATGGTCACACTTATTTTACTACTTACGGTAAAGTACCGGTTAACACGGTCCACCTTTTTAAACTGTCATCAAACATAAGGCACTTCTTTTGGCTATTAAGTTACATTTACCTACATAAGTATGTATAGACGGTCAACTTCTTTACCAACATACCTAGTTCAATGTCAGTTACGCAACTTCAAACATTAAAAATTATGATTTAGAAGTCAACGTGACAATCAGACTTGCTTTATTCTGAAGTTGGGACTGTCTAAAAAATGCTAAAGTACTTGGTCGTCTATACACAGAATAACCCATGATCGCACCTCTACACCGTCTCACCGCCGCCCAAGCAGGAAACCAGAACCAGAACCACAGAAGGATACAAGTAGCGTGTTCAGTGGTCACCTCTGTCACCTCAGTGGCGGGCACCGCGTAGGGCGAGCCCGTCGGGTTGTAGTTAGCGACCGGGCCCGCCACGTCAGCGTACGACACGTTCGGACACGACCCCGACTGCGGGTCGTCAACGACCTTCTGTAGGATCATCAGGCAGGCCTTCTTGTTGTTGTCCTTCTCGCCTGGAAAGTGTTGAATGACAAGTTATTTCTTCAGTTACGAGAAGGAATACTTTAAGGATCTCCCCACTATCGACGCGGAATCGGCTTAACAGGTTCCCTGTCCCGAAGCTGTGCGTGCAGCATTCTTTCGACACGTCCCCACAGTGATAATGACATTAAACCCTCATAAAGTCATGGTCATGAGGCACATGTGCCTAATGGACGTACCAATAAAATCACCCTGCATATGTGCTTCATAGGACAGGGAAGTCTTAAGTCTACGCAATAAGCGCGAAAAAGACGTCGATCGGTTCGGCTCAATTCGTCCAGCGGAGTCAACCGAATCAACGTCTTTTTCCCTCTTATTGCATGGACATAAAGCCTTTTTTGATCGGCATAAGCCGATTCCGCGTCGATAGATATGGCGAGACCTTAAACGAGAGCAGAGGAAAAAACTGTGGTTGTGTGCCAGTAGTTGGTAAAATGTGAAATATCCGAGTTTTCCACCTGCTGCGCTCCACCAGGTAAATCATTTTTATTAACATCAAGATGATGCAACGAGGTGTAGCCGCCATCGTTACGGACGGTGGCGCATGAAACCAGCCTGTTAGGTGTAGAGCGCGCTCCTAATTAGCAGACACACCAACAAGCTTTAATTAAAATGGCGCTAACGACGAAAAATGATCGTTAGCCCTTTGTACCGGCACCGGCACACAGTTGCACGGAGGCTGGTACAAAGTTTAGAACTACTTACAGGAAAAATCGCGCCAGTTACTCTACAAGTCTACATTGCGGCGCTTGATTGGCAACTTCAAACTCGTTCGATTTACGGCCTCGGAAGTATGCACTTAAAATACGACCCCGCAGTTTTCGACAATTATGAACTACCTAATAATTCAAAGCCTTATGACAATAATATAAGGGATTTTATTCCAGATCGTAAATTACTGTCATTTATTCCTGAGGCCGTATTGTCTAACGCGCGGGTGCTCGCATTCCCATCTCTTTATACGCTAATCCTAAACCATATAGAAAGAAGTGGTGAAAACGAGTGCGATTCAGAGTGCGTTAGGCAATAAGGTCTCTGTCCGACGATTACATGTCGTATAGGTAACGCCACCAGAGTTGAGGCCACGCACACAACCACATCTCATATACATAATCTCACATAGATAATGTATATTCGACGCCTAAGTTAGGTAGTCATAGTGTCGCTCTGGCAGCGGCTTCACCTTTAGTTACTTAGTTGTTTAAGGTTAGTTTTAGTCAGGTTGGAGACTGAAAACCAGCGGGCTCGCTGAGTCTCATTTCCTATTTATCTCATACTTAAAAACTAGATAATGTGTAGTACTATATTTCGTAAATTTGTAACTTTTTGTATGTTGGTAAATAAAAATTTCTTTTATTATTTATTATTATTTTATCTCATATAATGACAGCGGGATTTTGACGTTGTGTTGACGTTAAACGACAACACAACGTCAAAATCCCGTTGTCATTACATGAGATGTGGTTGTGTGCGTGGCCTCAACTCTGGTGGCGTTACCTTTATTTTAACCGCACCCATACCGGAAGACCGGTACGGCGTGGGTAGGCAGGCACTTCATAAAGAAGGGCCTGGTCATAAGAATAAATAATAACAGAGTAGAAGGGAATCTGTTTTGATCACGTCCAAAACGCCGCCATTTATATACCTACTTCCCCCCTCACGTCGTTTCACCCCTCTGTCGTCCAGACGTGTTGCTAGGGTTGCTTACTGTTAAATATTACTTACATCTAAAGATAATAAATATCGCTAAAATATTAAGTTTTTATTTACTTAGAAATCATTATTTTATTCTAGTTTTACAAAATATGAGATTTATAAATCATTAGGTACAGTCAAGGATTTTAATTGTTAGGCCACTTGCCACTGTTCGCATTTTAGCCGTGTAATGCAAATCGGGTGAAGCCGCTTATACTCGTATATGCTGATTTGCATTACACGGCTAAAATACGAACAGTGGCAAGTGGCCTAGCAATCAAAATCCTTGACTGTACGTACCTACATATCATAGGTAAATTCAAAGTCAAAGTCAAAATGATTTATTGCATATCACATTACAGGTAGGTACTTTTAAGTAAGAAGTTTTACAGGTGCCATACCAAATGAAGCCATTTAAGGTGATTTGGCATCGTTTTTGAATTGTTTATACACCCAAATATACCACTATAACATGACGTCATTGTTATTTTTTTTAAATAAAACGAACGCGCAAACAGTTAACAGCCAAACGCGCGTGCGGCGACGCCGGCCGTGACACCCTGACTGAGTTCTCGCTTAGCGAGTACTCTAATATCGTGACCTTGAGTCCGGCCGGAGCGGGAGTTTCCCTTCTACTCTGTTCTTATTTATTCTTATGGCCTGGTTAAGGTCGCAGGATTCCGTTGGATGCGGGTGACACAGGACCGGCGTTCTTTGGAGGAGACAAATGTCCAGCAGTGAAATGTTTTGGATAAGGCCTGTGTCCAGCAATGACCGTATTTTGGAGGAGACCTAGGTCTAGCAGTTAACGTCTTTCGAGGATACCTATATCCGACAGGGAATGTCTTTGGAAGATACCAATTTCCAGCAGTGAACGTCTTTGGAGGATACCTATATCCGGCAGGAAATGTCTTTGGAAGAGCCCTATGTCCAGCAGTGAACGTCTTTGGAGGATACCTATATCCGGCAGGAAATGTCTTTGGAATAGACCTATGTCCAGCAGTGAACGTCTTTGGGGAATACCTATATCCGGCAGGAAATGTCTTTGGAAGAGCCCTATGTCCAGCAGTGGACGTCTTTGGGGGATACCTATATCCGGCAGGAAATGTCTTTGGAAGAGCCCTATGTCCAGCAGTGGACGTCTTTGGGGGATACCTATATCCGGCAGGAAATGTCTTTGGAAGAGACCTATGTCCAGCAGTGAACGTCTTTGGAGGAAACGATGCCCAGCAGTGAACGTCTTTGGAGGATACCTATGTCCCAGCAGTGAACGTCTTTGGAGGAGACATGTCCAGCAGTGAACATCTTTGGAGGAGACCTAGGTCCAGCACTGGACGCCTTTGAGAAATTCGAGAAAAGCCAGCTCTTGTGGGTGGACTTACCCACAACAGTGATGCATCGCTCCTGGAGCGACAGTTCCTTAGCCTTTTGAGATATCTGCACGTAGCTGCCGCTCTGTTCCTTGATCTGCTTAATGTAGTTGCCACCTTTGCCGATGATCATGCCCGCCGTCGAGTTGGGGACTAGTATTTTCACCTGGTGACAATTGATATTTGTGAGCGCGGAAGGTAAAGTTGTTCATATTTACAAACGATCAAATGGTAAAATGCCTAATAGACAAGTTAACGTACTTATGGCTCGGCGAGCTTTTTCGCTCGTATTTGTGCAGTTATGTTGTAAGTCGTGGTGGCCAAGTGGTTTGACCTATGGCCTCTCAGGCTCTCAAGCAGAGGGTGGGTTTTGTACGTGCGAAATTACATTTGACCATGAGCTTTAAGGTGAAGGAAAATATCATGAGGAAACCTGCACACAGCTGAGAAGATGGGACGTTTATAAGCTGGGATGATGATGATGATGATGAATTCAATTACTTCACTTGAGTCTATAATTGTTGGTCTTACTTTGTTTTTTCTTGTGTTTTTTTTTTATGTATGATGACTTGGTTGCCCCAAAGGAAGACCGGCGCCGTACGCAAGATCGGTTTTATTTTACAAGCTTTTATTTAACTTGCAACATGACTGCCTGATAGGTATAAGTATGTATATACGAGTCAAATCGTAGTGATCGGATTCACTTGAAATTTGATATACTTATGTAAGTTGGATGACAATGCAAGTGCAGTCAGCTAAAAAGCTTGCTTTAAAAATGATTTTTTTTTAACAAAAAGTTATATTTTTATTGTTTTTATCCATGTTGTCATAAATAAATGTTTTCTTTCTTTCTTTTTTACTAATTTACTAATGTTTCTATAGGCTAGCTAGCTGAAGTAAGCCAATAAATACTATTTCAAAGAATCTAATACTTAGCTATCTTTTCTTATCTAGCGGATTTTGTTGTGCACAAACACGGAGCATGTCGCAAATATTGAAAGAAATGAACAAGAAAAACAATATAGCTGCAGGGTGCCTCGCTAAGTTCCTCGCGCGGAACCCGCACAGATTTTGTGATTTACGTTTATCTTCCACGTAAGCCCAAAGTTTTCCTCCTTTTGTAATAGTCCGACATGTTTGCGGTTGAGCCCGCACACTGATAAAAATTCAACAAATTACATTCGGAAAACATTCCGTTCCTTACTTTGGTGATGTTTGCGTAACGGAATGACTATTTAAGTTAAAATAGAAAATCGTCCACTCGAACTTACAAGAACTTATAGGCCGAAAGAAATGATGATGAATATAAGACGAATATAATTTTGGTCGCAAATATTTTTCAGCACAATTACATTTTGCAAAATTCATTTTGAACGGTATTTTTTGGTCAAACTTCAAAATGGTCAATTCAAGTGTACATTTACCATTCATTTGCATTTAATGACAGTAAGTCGAAATAATGAACTCGCGATAATTTATCCGAACATAACGTTGTAATCAACGTTTAAAAAGACTCATTTATTAGTTTAGGTGCTTGCGGAAAATAAATTGCTCCGAGGCGCTTACTTCAAGGCCGCATTCGATGTAGTAAGATGTTTCAATAAACACACACGTGTTTTGGCGTTGGAATTAATTACGAAAATTTATTAATTAATTTATTAATTGCTTATGTTTAGGTAGACAAGAACACATTCAAAGTGCCCTAAGGGCCTAAGGTACTTGTCCCACCGCCTTCCAGGAAGCGATTAACTATCGACTATTATTTTCTTGCTCAAAAAACGAACAATAGATAGAGATCCCGTGTCACGAAGGGTGATGTGATACGATGTTGCTATGGATGAGTTTGATATCCACCAAAACATATTCATTGGTCCAAATAGCATTGCACTGGTGGAAACGGGTTCAACTAAACTATGTTTTTATATGGAAAGATGCGTGCTGTAGATGCGTGCTCTGGTTCTTCCTCGAACGGCTACGTAGCTTAGCATTAGTGAACACGGTCACATAGTATCGTGCGTACATAGCTTTCACATCCTCGCAGCATAGCACATCTGTGGTGGAAAAGCACCCTAAAAGTGATACATGTAGTAATAGTTTATTGCTGGCTGTTCATACTGCCAGCGAAAACTATCTCTCCTATAGTTTGTGCAACGACAAGAGCTATCAGCCTATTAAAGATTTAACTTGCTCATTGGTGTTCGCTTGGCAGTCACGAAAAAAAAATCACGGCGAAAGAATAAACAGCAGTCATTTTACTCTACAGAGCGAGTATTCACCCGTTGCACTAGCCGCTAGTGACTAGCGACAGCGACTCACTCACTTCTGGTTACTGCTTCTCGTTCATCGTCTGCGG
The DNA here is from genome assembly GCA_947563465.1 of Archips xylosteana. Classification (NCBI taxonomy): domain Eukaryota; kingdom Metazoa; phylum Arthropoda; class Insecta; order Lepidoptera; family Tortricidae; genus Archips; species Archips xylosteana. Next base: position 786,199 of record OX387362.1, on the reverse strand, counting down.
TGGAACAAATGCCTCAGGCCTACTCAAGTTTGTTTTACTGACTAAGCCTCTTAATGTCGCCAGTAAAGAGATAGGCCGTTTAGGTCGGCGCCCGGCGAGCGAGGTCCGGAGGGAAGGTTCCAATGCGAATTCGGATCCTATCACATTCTGCTTATCTAAGTAAAAGAGAGCTTTGAATTCTCAGCCGTATTTTCAAACAAAACACGCTCAAGGGTGCGTGTACTAATTCGCTGGTTGCTGCTAAAGCTGCCTGCCCATTGGAATGGAGCAAGGCAGCGTAGCAGTGAGCGATATAAAATCCCCCAATAGAATTGCATAAAATCTGTCGTCCTCTTCAGTGGACAGGGACTTCCAAAAGTTGTTTCAAAATTCACACAAAACCGGGAAGCGAAGCGGGGAAGCGGGTCGGAGAAACGAGCGAGGGATAGCTCCATGTCACAGTCAGCAACTCCGCTCCGAATTACCTCCTCGTTCCGCTCCGCTGCCATGCTTCGCTCCAGTGGAGAGGCAGCCTTACAGGGCTATTGTCAAGTCTGCTTGCGGAAAATCCGTTTTTGGGCGGTTATAGAACTCATTTTCGGTAAGCAGGCAAACACCTTGGAAATATGAGTAGCGAGCGATCGTCTTATGCTCGACTGAAGCGCAGATACTCGGAAGGTTCAGGATCTAAAGAATCTCACCCGTCCCATGTAATGGGAATGCGGAAAGCAGAAAAAAGGAAAAAAAAACTTACACAAACACCGTACTCCGTTTGTACCGGGATACCAGAAACGGATATGATATGGAAATGTGCAGAATTAAATCTACCAAACGTGGCTTCCGTACTGGTTTGGCGTCTAAATCGCAGATACCAACAACAATGACATAGTAAAGGGGTTGTGAAGGTATAGATTACATAATAGTTCCTACGCTACACATTCGACTCTCTCATTTGATAACGCCATATTCATCAACCTGCTGGCATACCGCCGACGGTGTAAATAGCAATGAGTGTCATCTGTCACATCAAATTAAGGCGATAACGGGGCTCACTTTGCCAGCAGCTCTGAAACAGGCTGAGGACAGAGTGGTGTGGAAGCAGTTCGTCAATGTCTCTGTAAAAGCTTTTCAAGTCGGGCACGACCTTCAAAAATGAAAAACACGACGAAGAAGGTGAACTGTCAAAGAATAGAATCCCTACGTGTCTACGATAGCGATGCATGAGTCATGAATTCATGATACTGTGAGTGACGGAGCACTAGTAAAAGGCAACTTATGGATGGAGTCTTTCGTTAAAATCGCTTCGTCCTCGAATCTTAGTAATATTATAAACGCGAAAATTTATACGCTAAAACGGGTTGACAGATAATTTACAACCTGAATTCAAATTACTTTTAATCCCGGAACATTGCAAAAGTCCCGCGGATAGAGGTTAACGAATTCTTCGAAAACAGAATCGCGGGGAACAGCTAGATATTTATATACCAAAAAATAAAGCTTCAAAGAGACCAACCCTATTGTTTCGAAAATAAAACAATCACCTAGGTACTTAGCTGCAAACTTCACGAGAAAATTTGTCATTTTCGCTACAACAGCTCCTCTTAAGGCCCTAACGATCGTCAAATTGATTGATTGCCGCAGTTCAAACACCCGGGAGGCCTATTCATTGAATGCCACAAAACAGAGTGTGGCGCAGCCGCTTCCGCGCTCTAATGACGAGATAATTGCGCGAGCGTGATTCGTCCGCGGCGACCTTGCGCGCAATCAAGACGCTCAATTGATACGGACACGTGCCGTCAGTCGTATTATATTAGTAAATACTATAGTAACAACAGTGTACAGCATAGTGGCAATGGGCGGGCAAAATCACTCGAACAACAGATAACCACTGAGCGAGAAAGGCTCCTGAGTGCGACCACGAAACGGAAGGCGAGGCGTTGGTGCCTACCCCTAGTGGTGAACATGACAACGCGAGATTTGCAGACAACCGGCGGCTACTACGAAATTCGAATTTCGTATTGTGCCGTCCCTTTCACTCTTTTGTTTAATACTATTAGCGTAAACGTAACGGTATGATACGAAGTTCGAAAATCGAATTTCGTAGTTTAACCCTTAAAAGGTAGAGGCGATTTATCGACCACATGCATTGCTTAGGAAATTCAACCTTATTTCCTTTATTACGTCACAATATCCATGGTAATTATTAAAAATACGACTAGCTTTAAAAATATACTTTATCGACAGCTGCTTTTGATTCTGTGGTAGTATGCTCCAATAAATGGGGCCTTATTAAGGGTTAAGGGTGGTGAGTTGTCGTTCATTGTGGCATTCAAAGGGGGAGGCCTTTGTTCAACAATGGACGTCTTCTAGCCGACGATGATGATGATAGTAGTAACAACGTGATGAGCCTTGCATTTGATGCATCTAGCGAGCGCGGGACGCTTGGCGTTCGGCCGAATAACTGACAAATGACGGATTAGAAGCGCGCGGCATGGGTGCTCGAGGCGCGAAGTGCTAAAACCAGAGATAAAGTATGATGAACGTTATTTACAATAGCTATTATTTGAAATATAAATAGAACTAGCTTTTATACGCAGGTTCGCTTGCGTGTACCATTAAAGGGGCAACATAGTCATCATCATCATCATCATTTTAGCCGAAAGAGGTCCACTTCTGAATATAGGCCTCCCCAAGGTTCACCAAACAGACCGGTCCCGCAACATCCGAATCCAAAGCGTGAAAGTCTATAAAATCGCGATTTTTAAATTCGCGAAAACATTTGGCTAGGCAGACCACGGCAGTCGCATGGATCAGATTCGATGGGCTAAAATAGCCTCGGACTGGATACCACAAGACAGATGACAGCGACGAGGTAGGCGCAGGAGTCGGTGGGACGACACAGACGTGTACCTTAGGGACTGGACGGCCACAGCTCAAAATCGGGATGAATGGAGAAAATGGCGGGAGGCCGAAGGGAAGGAGGTGGGACACTTCTCCAGGCTAATTAATAATAATAAATCATATTTATTAGTCTCGGCATTGATGACACAAGTGAGGCTTACCCATTCGACGTGTTGTCGTTTGTTAACGAAACTCATAGCACTTAGGCGGGGCGAAGATAGAAGTATAGCAGATTTAAAAGGGATAAGAAGATACAATGAAATATCTCCCCGCGATGGACTTGAAAAGTCAAAACATCAGGATGAATGCGAATATCCTAGATCCATGTAACGTGTAGCACGATAGAGGTAGGTACAAGAACTACACGATTAAAAATTCTTACGTCAGGTACTCAGAAAACGCATCGTGATAGAAACTAGAGCAAAATTTAAAACGAAATTACGAATAATTTGCTAACAGGCGTTCACCATGACTGCTAAAGCCGTATCATTAGTGAACCGAGAGCAGTTACTCTCGAAATTCCATACAGATTGTGACCCATCTGCGGCCTACTTGCGGGCAAATACCTCGTATTTGTATACAATCCCGGCAGCCTGGGCCTGCGGGAGACGCCAACCCTAATTACCGCGAGTAACTAAAATAACCCTATTGTTTTAAACTTTTGCGATTTTCATTCCGAGCTCATTTTCATGTCTGCTCTTGAACTTTGAGGTAGAATTACAACATTAAATAGTACGACCCAGTTCTGAACTCTGCACATTAGTTTCGCAGAAAGAATAAATATAATTTTGGACCGGCCCCTATTTCACCAACTTGTCAATAAAATTGTCAGTGACTAAGTATTTACCGTCACTACTATTTTCACGGAGAGCCATTTTGAGAATACGCGTACCTACATAAATTAACCACGAAACACTATAATTGTAACGCAAGCCTTATACAGCTTTAATCTCATGTCAAGCAAGGTATACCGGCAAATCTATAAATGTATGTATGTATGTAAACTCTTTATTGTACAAAAATAAGGAAAAAAAAGAAATACATTATTGACAACCGCTGAAATGCATGTACAAAGGCGAACTTATCCCTTTAAGGGATCTCTACCAGTCAACCTTTGAGTGGATGAAAGGAGCATTTAGTAAGGGACCGACAAAGAGTAAGTAAAAATAAGACAGTCGGACAAAGCAAAGGCTACAATACAACTTTTAGTAAATACAATACATAAACTCATAATATAAAGAAACCTAATAAAAATATACTACCATATACAACATATATATGCAAAATACATACAATAAATAAGCAGTGTTCTCAATATATTAAAAAGATGGTGTGAGCCACATCTTCTTCAAAGCTTCCCTGAACGACACCACGGAGGGAGATTGCCTAATGGAGGTGGGTAATGATTCCACAGTCTAGCAGATTGCACAGTAAAAGATAAATAAGTAAGTAATAGTAAGTTAAATATAGAGAGGAAAAATAAATTGTTTCACAACATAATTGTCATTAAATTTCGATGTAACTAAGTGCCTGTCATGGTCACAATATGTCACCTGTCGTTTGACAATTGTTGCGATGGTGAAATAGGGGCCATGCCAGGCAGGACTAAGACCTAAGGTCTTGTTTCAGTTATTTCTAACACACCCAGAGTCACAGTCCTTCACCACTTCTTTCTGTAACGCGCTAGCAAGCTATCGCAAGCGCCCGCACGTTAGTCAAAGACAAATGCGGCGAAGTGGTTACGGTGCAGCGGTGGTGAAGATATTTTCAACAATAAGCAACAAAACGAACCGAACCCGATGTCATAAATCGTAAACTCGAGCAATATTTCATTATCGATTGATGATTACTCAGTCCATGAAAATGGGGGAAAAAAGCATTCAAAATTTCCACGGACTCTCGAGCTGGCCAATAAGACTAAAAGCATTTGCCTAAAATATTTGTCAGGTGCACGACGCCTAAAATAGCAAGCGAAAGGGAAAATTTGCTTAAAACATGGCGACGAAAAAGGCAAAAGCCATTGTATTTTTAATCAATATTCGATAGAGCGCGGGCTGTCGAGCAGCATCATAATCCGAGCTACATATGCGGAATATCAATTACGTTTAAGAGGATACGATGCGCACCATTTCTCCATACAAACGTAATCCCCTGTTTCCTCCCTGGATAATGGCTTTAGAGCCAATTTTTTTTTACTGTGTAATCTGTATCTACCACAGCTATGCCCCTATGTTTCGTTTTTTTCCATATTTCAATTAACATAAGAAATATGAGCTTTCAAAAACTGAAAAAATTGCCCAATTTCAACGTCATTTTCAGACACTTATCAGAAAAGAAACCCTCATATAAACAAAAAAAGGAAAACATAGGGGCATAGCTAAATCTATCCTCTAATTATATTTCAAAAAAATAATTTTATTGGTCCAGTTTTCGAGAAGAAAACAGGGGATTACGAAATGCTGTTTTGGTCAATTTTACGCGCCTATTAACGGTCTGAGCTGCAGTTGTCCCGCTCTCGCTGTACTGACACGGAGGGGTTCGGGCGAGACAGCGACATTTCATTAAAATACCTATTTCTCAAAAGTCTCTCAGCCATCGTACCCTCTTAAAGCGCTTTTCTCCGGCCACAGAGAGCATACTAATCCAACGCAATGTGCTGTAATAAGTTATAACTGCGGAGTTACACTTGTACTGCCTCTAAACACAAAACAAGGGCCAGTTGGTTTATATTTCTTTCTTTTTAATCCTAGTACTGGGACAATCTGGGAAACTCCCTGGTACCAGAGGAAGATGTTTTGAATCCTTAACATTTAGATCTGACCACAAAATGTATCACAGACACTTTTAGAATCTTACTCATATTGTAAATGCGCGAGTGTGTTAGACGGATAGACACTCTTTCACGGTAAAACGGTTGACGGATTCTGAAGAAATCCATCTCCAGTTAAAAATTCCAGTTCTACGTTTCAGGCGAGTTGCAAATTTCAACGACATGACGGGTAGACCGTTATGGAGGGTGGGTACCTGGGTACCCCATGCAAGATCTTCGCTTTGTTTCTGATCGCAGAGATTCTAAGGCGGCTTTTTTTTCAGGCTTTGTTTGACCGTCCAGGTCAGTTACTCTGTATTGTACAGATCTTGCGCAGTGCAATGTCAATCTATCATCAAATTTATCATCATCAATATCATCATCTTGTACATGAGTGTTATAGTTTAGTTTATTTATATGTCGCTGTGTATCTATTTATTTATATTTATCGTAAATTTCACCATTTTGCTTGAAATCTATTCTTTACTTCTTTCTATTGGAAAAGGTCACTGGAGACGATCATGATTAGACAGTCTATGCATGCTTACATTGTATTTTTTCTCTGCGTATCTTGTTTTCAGTTCAATAAAGAATCATTGTATTGTAATGTGTTGTATTTACATAATGTTGAATTTTATCATCTGCTTTCCGTCAATTCACCCTTAATTAGAGCGCAAACAACGTTGTCAGTTGTGTCACTTGTATTGCTTTTATAACTATTTGATAAAGCTATCTCATTTTTATCCCTCGCTCAAACACTCGTGTTGTAATAGTGATACGCTCCGAGGTTATTAATTTGAAACTGCTAATAATGTTTGCACGTTTAATTTCAGCTTTAAAGTGATCAGCATTGGGGAGAGTATTGTAAAAATCAATGAGTGTTGGTACTGTTGGTGTTATCGCGCAGCCGCGTCTGGTGATAGCGCGTACGCGCGCTGACAATTATCGTTACATTTACAACGATCGTGCGCGAGGTGTTTGCGATTGTAATTGGTTCAATTGTTATTGCAAAACGTTTGTGTGTCGGCGCGTCGGCGTCCCACGGGCGCGATGTTTTCGACTAATTAGAATAATGCTCCTCGCGAGCGTTTTCGGGATGTTTTCGAGCAAGTAACACTTGTCCTAACAATTATACTGCAAACTATTATTGTTTATAGTAAAGTAACCTACCACCTCTCAATGGGCGCAATAAACATCACGTGGATTCTCGTTAGGGTAGTTATACAGGCGCATTAACTGCTGTCAGTATCATGTCGCATATATTGAGCGACAGAAATAAGTATAGGAACGAAAGGATAGTGTGCTTGCGGTATCATTTCAGTTTATTAAAATTTCAAGTAAATACAGCTGATTTTTTTTAATATTTGCGACAGGGAACTGATAGCGGTCCAACGCTGGTAAAACTATCCGTTAGTTTCAAAAGTATACGTCGCGACTTGTAATATGAAACATGCCTAATCTGTAAAGGAATGGAACGATATTTGGACAGAGTTCCAAAAGTTGGACATTTATCAGTGCTAGTTATAATCATTATGATACTCTAGTAGAGTAATTCTACTCATTTATTTATAATATTTATACTACACGTCGACCAAGTAAAAGTGGTTTACCATGTTTTATGATTATGACAGTTCCTAGATCAGAAGAAAAACAATAATGCTGATTGTCACATTGACTTGAAGTGAAAATAGCCTTTCATATTCTAAGTCATACAACTCGCATTAAACCTTAGTGTGTTAAAGCAATTATCTTACCCACAAAAACAAGACAAAACAAATCAGGTACGGTAACCTAATGTAAACTTTAGACCAATATTTCAGTAAGTATCAGTCTAGACAAAGTTAATGAACTCGTCAAAAATGTAGAATGTGTGTTCGAGTCGAGAAGCCAACTTTTGAGTAGTCCCTTAATAATTAATAATAATTATAATACCTACATTCCGTTGTGTTATAAGCAATTAATCATACAATTATATGGGTAATTTTCATGTCAGACGTTTTATATAGCTAACTGCCGGTTAAGATTTATGAATAGAGTAATCCACACTGAGCACTGGCAACGGCAATATTATGATAGGCCCGTGTCCAGCGGGAATATACTCCGGATTATTGCTTATTATTATTATATTGTTAATGTATAATTTCCTAAATCAACTGGGGTTAAGTAATCCGGCGAGCGGGCGACCGCGTTAACTCGGCTAATAGGATTCCGCATTCCGATTTACAATGAAACCCTAAAAAACTAATTTGCCCAACATCGGCTTATGAGTACCTAAAGACGCTGGATTTGGCCGGCGGCGGCCCTATACGTTTTATTTGTATTCCATCAACCCAACATTTACTATGCGACTTAATTCACCCTCGGTGACTAAACCTGCAGAGAAACTTGGAGTAACTATTGAATAAGGTCTGTCATACTTGTGTGCCGCGATTCGCCGAGAAAGGGCCACTTATCCCTGTGCTTATGGGCCTTTTCTTCTGCCGCCGTCGCACCTTTTACTTTATAGATAGGGGTCCGGTTGTGAAGAGTCTTACGGCGTGAGATAAACGAATAAACCCTTTTTGTATGCTAAGTAGAGATGCTAAAAAGTTAAAGAGTGATTGCTTTCTAAATTCGAAAGATCTCTTGGGGTAGTGGTTTATGTATATTAGGGTGTTTCATTTTTCAAAATTTTTGATTCTTCTTTGACTTTGCTCGAATTCTTGTTTCCACTCATATGTAAAGTTCATACGTCAAAAATCAGTAAAATCGATTATCATCTAAAGGTTGCACAGTTTGATGACTTTTATGTCAAGTAATTGATATCGGTGTATTAGAGAGGATAGCAAAATTTTCAAGTTTTTTATCTGAAGTGGAGGGTTATAAGTGATTTAAGTGTGTCGTTTAAAAGATTGAAGCATATTTTAACGTAAATAATAAGTTTCCTTGTGATATTTTGTTAGGAGCTGGACTTCCTTCCAAGGAACAAGTGCTGTTGATTTATTTTACACCATCACAAAGAAAAAAAAACTCTTTTGGACGCCACTAAGTAGACAAGTATTAAACTGCATGAAGTGTGGAAGAAGGCTTATATATATGTCAAGACAGTAACTGTTTGAGCTAACGTTTAATAACTTTATAAGGAACACTTACCATAATTTGTTAACGTTTTCCTTAGAAATTATCCGAAAGCGTAAGAGACAAGACAAAGTGGATGCTTATAAAATGTAGCATTAAAATCGATTAAAGAAATCAACATGACAGTGACCTTGGACCAAGAATGCTCTTCATTAAGTTGTCATCAAGTCATGAAGACGATGAAAATAATTGGGATGTCCCAATTTTTGACAACGTATGATAAATCGAAAACCGTTTGGAGAAATAGGCTTTGTGAAGCGTTTTCAGAAATCAGATTCCAAAAATATGGTAAACTGAATTAAATAAAGAAATTTTTAGTAATGACCTTCATTTGACCCCTGCAGTGAATCATCACAGAGGCATAAGGAAGGTCTACACTCTAAAGCAAATTGACAGTTTGAAATGTTGGTGTCCTGCTTATAATAGCAAAGAGTGACAAAGACAGAACTTTCATCACATGATGCGCACCTGGCTTTAAACAGTTGTCATTTATCGTAAAGTCCGAAATGTATACGAGTATTTCCAATGTATTTTTACAAATTTAATTATTAAATTACTACGTTGCAAGTAAATATAAAAGAATTTAAATATCAGATTTTAATAAAAAAAATATTTATTTACTATCACACCATTAAACAAACAGGAATAATCGAAGCTAAAAGAAGAGAAATAAATAAAACTATTTGTCATATGGTTCATTTAGGACCCTAAGCTGTGCTTGTATTATTGACTGTGACAAGACAACTCAGGGGGGCTACTCCAAAATTCGAAAATCGAAGTTCGTATCGCATCGTCTTGTTCGGTCTTGTATTAAATACTATTAGCGTGAGAGGAATGGCACGATACGAAGTTCGAATTTTGCACTTCGTACATCGATATAGAATACCTACTTCGAAGTATAAGGCCAGTAGTACCACAGATTATGTTATGCACGACTTGAAGTTTTCTAGGCAATGGAACGTGGTTCTCTCACTGTGACGTCATCCAAAGTATTTCTTAAAAAAATTATAAAAAATTAAATACTCAACCAAATTCAAAATCGATGAAAATGGTATCTTAAAATATCCTATTCTTTCCAAAAAATATATAAAAACTATATGTTATTTTTTTTGGTGCATCCCAATTGTATTCTCTGTACCACCAGTAAAAATGTCACGTCCTATTTATAAGTAAACTAAAATCTCTCGATTGGACACTCATAGCTGCATAGGACCGCGAACAACTCTCCACTCGGCAAGCTAGTAGGTACTTCGGTTATTACAGTTGTTAAAAGCCTTGGTCACGATGTCTCAGATGTTTCTATATCGCCGTCTACTATTCATCGAACTCGGGTGACCTAAAGAAGCGAAATGGCTCAAAAAATTTAAGCATCATTAACCTTTACTCTAACATTGAAACTGTAAATTGTTGCCATCAATCGCATCCTGTAAGATTCTAGAAGACAGAGTAACTATTATTTATTTAATGATTCGATCAGAGACGAATGGCAGAAACAAGCATGCAACAGAAAATGCGTGGTCAAGCGAACCAAAGATGAGGTTGTAACTTGTGTAGTCTAAGTAGTAAATTATTTATTGAGTAGTTAATGTTCTATTTTAGGCTTAATTTAATTTTCTTTCACTTAAAAACGATGTGTGGCTACCATATTGTGCTATCTTTAAATAAAAGTAATTACTTCTTTTTTTCGATTCTTATTTAGAGCTGTTCATTCTGTGCAACCTCTAAACATGGTCCAATCCACTTGAAATTTGGAAAATATTCTACTAACATAAGCTAGAACCGGAAGCTGAGCAAAGTCAGAAAAAATATCACAAAAATTTTTTTCACCTACAAAAGTGAAACACCCTAATGTATATACCTACACAAAACATACCCAGATAGTGAGGCCAATGCATCTTTGACACGATTTTAATCGTAGTCTCATCCATTCATTCATTCTCATACCCGTATGTTCGAGTATAGTTTATCTAAAACGCCAGACAGAAGAATGTATGGAGTGTATCGAGGTACGAATTCCGCCCTTCTTGTTTATCCTGAAGCTAATGGCTTGTGTTAGCATCGCTTAGAAGCTATACCAATAGGAGTATCTTACTATCGAGAAAATGCGTAAGGAAAGAACCTGAACATAAAAAGGGGTCTCGCAAATAACATAGGTAGAACAAATTATTCTACATATTCTTAAAAACAGCTATTTAATTTATAAACGAATCTCACTTGTTTATTTTATACCGATGTCGTGGGAATAATAACCCGTGCAGCGGGAACCTGGTCTATATCAAAATAATTTTATTTTCGCTTTTATTCTCCCAATACCAGAGCTCTCGAGAAAATCTCCGCTTATATTTATCTACGCAGTTTTGTCGGGGCATCGTCTTTGTCTCCTGTTCTTCGTCCTGTTAATGCGTCGGTGAGGAACATAAATTCACGACTAATCCCCCCCGGGGGCGGGCAGAGCTGCCGGTCGTTAGCCGGAGCCGGGATGGACGGCCCGGCCGACCCACTTACCGGCAAAACTCAATGGTACGAAATGAGGACCGGGCCCCCAAAAACGAGAGCCATTTCTTTCGGAATGCCTTGTATAATTCCACAATATATCTGGGTAAATATTTCCGCTGCGACACTGTCTCTTTCAAACGGCAGTTGCATCGTAAGGGGGCACGCGTACCTCGTAGTGATAGCGAATTGTCTAACTTATCTCATAGTAATATTCGTAAATTACAGTACAGAAAACAGAGCCGCAGATATTATCTTTTATGGCATAAGTTCCGTGTGCGGTGCGGCTTTCCCTCGCCATACAGCGCGAGCGCCACTAAACATTTGGTTTGCTAAAAATCGTTACCGAAATAGAAGAGTCACCTTGGCCGTGCCGGCTCGTATAGGTAATATTATGTACAAGTAGGTCGGCCGCGACTTCTTATTCACTAATTTATTCCACACATGTACCCCTATCTCGAGCTAGTATCTATTTACATAATTACCGGTACGCAAGCACACCGAATCAAGTCGGAAAATCAATTCCGCACCAAGTATGAATTTTGACTCAATTACATTATTACGACGTCCCGATAACTCAATACACTTCACGTAATCATAATCGGCATCTGCACTCAGCTTCGGATATAATATCCGTCGTTTTCCGAAGCTCCTTGTTCCTCTCGGGATTTTTACGGATCGCCGGATCTCCACTTGAAAGCTTACTTTACCGTGCGAGTATTGAGTTGATATTTACCTGTTTATCTCTGTCTTGCGGCATTTTGGTGTCGACGCCCTCTGGGAAGGGTTTGACGAGCTCGGGCTTCTCCTTGATCTTGTCCATGATGAAGTCTATGACGACCATGATGCCCTCCACTGAACCCGTGATCAGGCATGCTCGCTCCGTCGTTCCTGCCGAACAATAAATCGGTTAAAAAAATAAAATAAAGCTGGGTTTAGAAAATTGCAGCTACATTTTTTGTCGCTCGTTCATCTCTTTAATAATAATCTAACTAATTGAAGGGACACACTAAACGACAAAGCCACTCGGGGTGCTTGTAGTAACCGTACTGCATAACTACGACTACAAAGCACGAGAAACGTTCATCATTAAAGATCAGACGAACTTTGCAAGAAATATCTCCGCGCTTAGCCTTTGTTTTGCAGTTTTATCCTCGTAGTTGTTTACTCCCTCTCCCGCGGATACAGCTATGGCGTATGCATTTGCGTCGAAATTAGGGAATTCAAAACAAAAATTAAACACGGAGTTAGAACGTTATTTTTGGTTTCCCTCTAATATGTGGTGTTTGTAAGACCGCTGTGAAACAAAACCATCATGACGCGATATCGCAGTAAGGACATCAATTGTCAAGTTTCATCCCATATAAATTGTTCTTTTAAAATCGAAAGGCGAATGCAACTCTTACTTGGACCGGTTAGACCGCACCTCACGCATTCTTCGGAGACGTATCGTAATGTTCAAATTATTTGCGTGTTTATTCACTCCGCCCAACGGAATGGACCTCGCTCAAACTTAGTAACAAACAAAAGCAATACAACGAGGCCATAATTTAGAAACCCCAAACTAAACAACTTTGACACAACAATTTCAGCTCACAGGGCCGCGATAATTCCTTAAACAAATCACGTCGCTATTCGCAAATACAATCCATTCGGATAAATAAGGATAGTCCATATTCTGAGCAGGGAATTTAATCAAGATTAACGTAAAGCCTATATGATACTGCATGAACAAAGGCCCATGCAGGACCGTATTGTATTAACGTGAATCGTTTTACCCACATTACCCTGTTATTTCGCGAAATGGACGCCATAAATATTTAGACGGCACCATTCCCCGATTCTTCGGCAGATTGCGGCACATTCGTCATTCATATTTTCATAAATGGCTTTATTGATCGGTTCGTCGCCGGCCGGCAGCGGGCCCTGTTCCTCAGCCGGTGCGGTACCGTGCGGCGCGTTCCGGTTGATTACAAAACTTTCGTCTTCCTCGCACCAGCTCGGGTGAGAAAGACGGCGCGAGGCACCGAATCGAATGATCGGCCGCGGAAAGCGGAATAGGTTCCTGTCACGCATCATATTGTATATTCCGTTATTGGATTCTATGTATGCGTAGAATTGTTATTTCGATAGCAGTAGTCGTATTCAGTCAACTTTTGTAAGCAAGTTTTTCACGATTATAATCAAATTTCGAGAGCGGTTTTCCTTCCTCCTCGGAAGAAGTAGCTATGTAGGTATTTGTCAGCATTTGTAACACTAAGAGATATGTGTAGCTTGGAGGGAAACAAATTAAGTTAATGCGACCTCAATATCTTAGGAAGGGAATACGTAGGTACGGCTAAAGATTCGCTTCCATAGAGACGAAGCTGACTCGAGACGTGTATAATCCAACAAATCACATTAGTTGAAATTCAGCTAATTTGATTGGCGGATTCTGCACGTTTCCACAACGTTCCATGTCAAAAGAATACGTGGAACATAGTCGAGAATATCTTACTAAAGGGCACAGGCTTTCTCTCACAATGAGAGGCTTAGGTTTTTATTTTTACACGAGCCTAAGGCGGATAGGGAACTTATTAATGTCCATTACACGCGATTGTTTGTCATGCCACTCAAAACAGTCTATGAGGAATTTAATAGCAATTAGATAGAATACGCTACCAAGACTTACTTATCATAACTGGAAACTGTTAGAAACAGACAAAGAAACTAATTTGCAAGTTTAATTGAGCGCATTGGTCAATCTGGCTACATGTTTCAAACCGCATTGACAGACGTCTCTACTCTACTTCTCTCCATTACATATTCATGTGAAATATTTGAACTCACCAATTTAGAAATTTTGTCGCAAAAAAGACAAAGGGTGGCTGAAAAGAGGAAGATTCGAAACATTTATGAAGCATGACGGAGGATGGATGGGGCACATCGTATTCATTAATCATGATGTCAAACCGCGTTTAGATTGAATCCTGAGCTGCGTAATACGCGAAGCAGCCAACGGGGTAAATAAAATGGGCTAAAACTTGAGGAAAGACCGGAAAATAACAAGTTATCTTCTGCGGGGAAATTATGCAACCGACGACACCTCACAACCGGTCCGTTGAGCAACTCCTTGACCTTGGTCGGCGCTACACGATCTTACAACCTGCCACCAATATTATCAGGGCACACTTTTGCTTGGAACGCGGTCATTACCACTTGGTGTTAGTCCAATTGCAATCAAGAACAGTGGGCCAAGAAACTATATCTGTCCAGATAATAATCTATAATGAAATTGGTCATAATCCAATATTTAGTATAAATGTTATACCGTGTTCAGGGCGGACACAACTCTTTAGTTACCTACTGACTAGGTATGTTAGATATTTTAATATTTATCTGGGCAATAACGCGAACGATACAATTTTAATGAACTAAAACAATTACTTTGCTCACCCGCGACCTTACAATAGTTACGTTTATGCAAGAAATGTGTGTTCATGCAGTTCCTCCACCTCCACACTGTACGAACACACATAACTATTGTAAGGTCGCGGGTGAGCAAAGTAATTGTTTTAGTTCATTAATATGGACCTCCGCAAAGTAACGCCTGATTCAATAAATTATTAAAAGATACAATTTTACTCAGACAACATTATCATCATCATATCAGGCAAATGACGGCCACTGCTAGGCAAAGGCCTCTCCCAAAAAGCTCCACAACAATCGCTTCCCACGCCACTTAACACTTACTTAGATATAACAAACTTGTATCTAATATTAACCAATAAAGATGCCGTTATCAAGTTGTACATTAAATTAAAGAGGGTTGGTGTTTTCAAAGTAACAGTCAAAGGCTCACGGTTATAGTTCTCCAGAAATACAGGCGGAACTGAAAGTCGATGCGGCTATTTTACAGAGTTACTTGGCATTTATGTAATTTCCATGCTAACTTACCTTGGTCCAAAAGTTTACGCATACCGAGTTAATAATGATTTTTAGATTGACAGTTTGTAATTATTCACATTAGATATCTTTGCTACAGGATGTAGACCGTGATTATCTTTAATGAATGATTTCCCGATATTTCGACGTAGGCGCATGCATCATGTTATGATCATGAGTAGAGAGTAGTAGAGACTATGCCACTGTGTCGAAATATCAGAAACTGAAAACAGTCTAATATCCCGTAACAAATATATCTAATTCTGTTCCAAAATAAATTTAAAACACGCGTAAAGGGGGTGATCCGTTGGCGAGCAAAACCGCCGGTACGCCAACGAACTCGCGAGCCAAAGGTCTAAACCGCCAATGGAGCACTTAAAAATCTGCGGACTTTAGAATTTCAAGTATGCATAAAGAGCCAGCGAGCAAATCCGACGGTGTTTAAGTCCGCAAATGGATCACCCCCTTAAATAGTAATTAATTAGCTCTTGAGTGTTGTGGTTCAAAAAGTGAATAATGGATTCAAACTTCGAAAAATCATGAATGGTAAACGTTTAAACTAAGCTAAGTTTGCTTAAAATTATCCGAACGAGTTCCGTATACAATCACCGTATAAAATATACAGGATGTCCCAAAACTCAACTATAACCTGGTGTATCGGGCCAGAACCCAAATTATGTTATAAGTTATGGAAAAAAGAAGAAAAAAACTCGTGTCACTTAGTTAAGCGATAAGACTTTTTTCTGAAAATATCTTATACTAAAACTGATTATGTATGTTATAGGTCTCTATTATCTCTTAACTAAGTGACATGGATTTTTTTTCTTGGCTTGACCTGTCGCCTGTTTTTAGGTATACACCAACATTCAGCCCATCCTCTAAAATGTGCAGTTTGAATACACTAACAGACGTAACAAAGCACGAGCAATATCAATGAAACACCAGATTTTTGTATTTTAACACAGGAGCCGAACTAACCGCTTACAAATGCAAATGTTTGTTCATATAATGAAGTGCTATACGTCCAAATGAAAAGGCCATGGTGTAGGGTATGCGGGCAGGTGACTCGGTGTTACGCGCCGCGGCAGGTTGCTCGCAGGTCAATCCAAGGCCGCCGTCACACAGAGATTACCAACTATTATCCAATTATAAACGCCGCTGAGTTATTGTAGAACTTCGCGTGAAGCACCCACTTTAGCGTTATTGTTCCTATCAGATAAATAACGTTTGTATCTATAAATCTTTAAGATTGTACGATTGATACAAACAAAGCTCTTTATTACGAACTCTTTGTAGCCGTAATGAAATAGGTCAATGCCGGGATTCGCTTTTTTTTAAGAATTAAAAGGCGAATGCGGCATGACCAAACAGCCATCGTAATTTTGATTTACAATTCAAATACTCCGAGATAGAAGGCAATCGAAGAGGCTGCTGTGAGCAATTTTCATTGCGTAACAATTTTTTCAGCATGAAAGCGAAACCATTAGAAAAGTCGTGAACGTTTTTAAAAGCGTCGAGTCGGTCCGTTTCAGCTGAAAAACACATTAATTTGTAACGCCATGTGTCAACCCGCGCCGCCGCTGCGTCACGTTTGACGACTATCGATGCCACACTTCAAGATTTTCCCATTAAGCTAACACAAAAATGGCCTCTACGGCTCCAGCAATAAGATCCGTTTCCAACCATTGTACCGGCATAATTACCGCTGCAAGAAAAAGCATTCTACTCGTCTATGTCACGGTGTCAAGACGAATGCTTTGTTATTTTTAGGTCAAGGCCACGCATGCTAGGCCGGTGCGGCGTTGTGTGATATTTTAAAGTTTTCCGATATGAAGTTGCTGAATGACAGTTCCAGTCCGCTAACATATTTTTCAGCAGTCGACTCGATAGATCTCCGCGAATGCTTTTAGCGTAATTAGATGTTTGCGAGCAGCGCCGCCGAGGTGCGGGCTTGGCAAATAATAGCCCGCAGTGATAAAAAACACGGAGGCTCTAATTTATATCCGCGAATCCTGCTATTAGTCAGGTTTGTTTCAGTGCCTACATTAATACAATAAGCGACGTAGAACCTGCAGTAAGTAGAGCTTGTTTTTTCCCACGGCTGTCACGAGCGCCGCCTTTGGTTCTAATATAATTGTGGCGGATTCACTTTTATTTTCGTTGCGGTGACATCACCTTGTTACTACATACATTCTAATATGGCCCGGCGTTTTGCTGCGGCCGCGTTATTAGACGTCGCCGGTTGCAACACGGCGCACGACGCGCGTTTTGCGTCGCAATCAACTCTGACCGTCCAGCCCGCTCGTCATTACGGGATCACATTAGGCGCTACGGGATAAGTATCCGTCGCTTAGCTTAATGGTGTCAAAACACGTTTCTGCGTAGGCTTCTCGGTACTTGTGGCTCCTAATTCGTTTGGGCTCTTCAGAGCCGTTCATGAATACGTATTAATGATACAATAGAGCCTCTACTCGAGCTTGCGTACATGGTAGCGTCAATTTATTGACAAAACAAATCGCCCCACTAGTCGCGGTACGGCGTCGCGATACAAAAGCCTTGGGTGGCGAGATTGAAAGATTGCACTTATTTAGCACGCCTGGAGAAATGATTTATAGCGGGTTTTATGAAGAAAAATCGTTTTAATTTCCTGTGCCGACAAAGGGAAAAAACCTAGTAAAAAAGTTTACACGGAACGAATAAGCGATGAAAACCCGCAAAAATGTAGCCCGTCCCGTCCCGCCGCGCCCCGCACGTAACCCAAAAATGTTTCGTCACGTCGAATTCAGGAGCCAGTCGGAAACATTGTGTGTAGCTAGCCTATTGAATACGATTTATGTATTTGAGAGGCCACGTGTAAGCTATTTCCAGACTAGAATAAGGTCCCGCATTAAGTTAATAAGCCACGGGCCTTGAACTATTCACCGCTGAGTGTAGTATCGAAACTATACAAAACGTATCAATTTTGCAGCGAACGAATGGGTAAACTTTATTATGATAGTTCCTGGGCTGGGAGATGAAAAGGGTTAAGTTTATGGCTCCGGAGAGCGAGGGTCAGCCTACCTCGCTCGTAAAACTACCAGGGGGCCTGGACGAGGATAAGACGTGACAACTTGGACAAATCACCAAACTCAAGATTCTATTCAGTACTAAAAAGCGTATTACTAGAAAAGTGAGAGTAAATATAAAATAAGGTCGAGGTATCACTTTATTAGTGTCGAGTCTAGACGAATTTGTGTTTTCGTCCACAATATTATTTCTCGTCTATATGTAATCTATGATTTAGTTTATGGTCGGTCCAAACGACCAATATCTCAGGTCGAATGGGACCTGCGAAAACGCGGCACGAGGCGATTATTGCTTTCACAGGAAGTTTATTATTATTGGACACCCTCAAACACATTTTACAGAACGCTTTCGTCTTGTAATTCGGTAATTTTGTCTAGTGAGAGTGACAAAAAACATAATTATGTCAAGGAAACTGAGTGTCGAAGCAGCAGAAAATCGAACTGGTTGATGTCCTCACTTTAAAAGTGTTTGTCACGTAAACTATTCAAGCGGCCCTGTTTCCAGACTCTCTACTACTTATAAAAAATATTAGTGTTTTCAATTATGTGCTTGTTAGTGTTTTCAGTAGATTGCACGGAAAAAGGTATCGCGAATGTAAACATAGGTATACTATACAGATGTAAAACAATCTAGATTGGATAGTGTTTTCCCCGGCTCAGCGAGACGGGTATTGGAGAGGCATCAGAGGCAATAGGAGACATTGGACAAATAGAATAACAATAACATAATAGAGGCAAGTATTCAAGGACCACTGGTCGCGACCGAGCCGCGCTGATGTAATCGTCATTCGCCTACCGATATACTAGAGGTACTTTATCGCCCCTAAAACAAGTTTTCACGTCTTGACATTTTCTTGGATGACTTTTACCGTTTTCATGGTAATTTTGGGAAATAAATTAATATCTTATGTCTATCATTAGTCTTATTGACATTAACCTTAGCTAAGTCTCTAAAAATGCTATACTTAGTTTAACATATTTATTTCAACAAGTTTTGATAGCTTGGGGAACATCTAAATTTAAAGATGATTGTTGATGGACGAAACAAGTCTTTATCTCAGGTCGCGACTGCACATTATTTATAGCTTAACGTAAACATAAAAACTAAGACGTAATAAGTTAAATATAAATATGTACATTTGCTAGAAATGCTAAGAAACTGACAGCACAATTTGTATAAATAATGTTAAAACAAAACAAGACATGGTTGCAGCTATTGGTATAGCAAATACACGACAGTGAAGCACTTGTGCAAACACCCATGAGTATTTTTCTATGATAGACATTTCACAATTTATGTAAATTATCCCGTCCATGTCCATCCGAGGTAGCCTCGTATCTTTTCGCCGTGTAATGTCGCTATCGCAAACAGTCGGGGGTTCGGGTAACGAGCGGCGACCCAGAGGAACTCTTTGCTGCCGTCAGCTAACAGAATCAAATCAGGTTTCTACGCTTTTAATCTAATATAAGGTTCTCGTTCCGCACACGGGTGATGCAAATGAATAATCAGAATTGGGTCATGCGTTATATAAAGTTAGAGGAGACTAAATGAGTTCACACAGCTAACTTCTTGAGCACACAACGCGGAAGTAAGCATTGGAACGTGTACTGACGTGAACGTGTTGTACCTTTAATTGTTATACAATTCAATACGTTAGATGTGCGAACTGTTTTTTTTTGTGTAGTTCTTCCTAGCTGCGGAGTTATTTGGCTATGACCTAGTCAATATGTGTAAGATTAAGATTACAAGTGGTCCACGTAACCGCGTCCTAAATACGCTAATGAGCCTGCAAAATGGCGGCATCCTCATTTTGGCAGAGGAACGCCCGGACATTGTAATTAATATGGCGTGATGAGCCGTGGAGTGTCGCTGTTGCTATTATAATATTTCAGTGCTGTCTTGCATTTGGCTAGGGCTTGGTTTAGACGCTAAACGAACCGTGCTCTGTGTCCTTTACGTAATACTGCTGACTCTTTGCTGGGCCGGAGTGTGTAATCAGCGCTGCTCGAGCTATCGTTTCCTGCACCCACCTTTTTACGTTTCGTGATTCAACTTTCGCAATGCACTTAGCTAAAGTTACAGTTCACTTACATTTGGCGACAAGTAGGGAATGCAATACCGGGATACCGGGATCCCGAAATACCGGGATCCCGCACCATTTTTGCGGGACCAGTCCCGCGCCTAAATCGTGCGGGATCCCGCGGGATTTGCGGGACTGCGCAGCGACATACAGCATGTGTTGTTCGGCACGCGGAAGCGCGCGGACTGAGCCGGCCGGCTCGTGAAAGATGTCGATAATGAATAATTGTTTTTTGTTTGTTTGTAATAGTTATTTTATTTCTAATTAGTGACTGATTGATTTGATAACTTAATAAATAGTTTCACAAAACTATTGAGACGCTATGTTTTATGCGCATTTGCGCAGCTACTTCCAAAATAATGGATAGCTGCTTTTTGTTTGTTTGTAATAGTTTTTGATCTTTGTTTGTAATTGTTATTTCTGAATAGTGATTTGATTACTTAATAAATAGTTTTAATATTATTTTTTACTTTCATTTTAAGTTCTATAGTCTCGTTTATGATACAGGATTCCTCTCTTTTTTCAATTACTTTAAAAAAACACGCGGGATCCCGCAAATACCTGGATCCCGCGGGATTGAACCTCTCAATCCCGCGGGATCCAGCAATTGAAATTTTAGTGCGGGATTGCATTCCCTAGCGACAAGTCTGGTGGGTATCGTATAAGTCAGGGTAGGTTAGGTTACGTACCTATAGTGGATTTGATTAAGTAAATGCTTCATTGTTTTGTATTTTTTGGTTGGTGTTCCGAAAGAAAAGGAAGGGTGAGTAATGTGCTTGTAAAGTGTGGCACGTGTACGTATTTTCGGGTATTTTCTTCAAGGGTTATACTTCTTTTTTTTAACATTGGAAAAAAGGTAAGCGATCTTGACGTGTCTTTTTATTGAAAAACACTTATGAAAAATAAGTCACGGGAAATAAGTAACAATTTGAAAGGAAATATGGTCATTTACACTCTTTTGGTTTCATAAGTAATAGTTACTATTTTTTTAAAAGTGTTTTCAATAGAAAGACCCGTCAAGATTGTTTACCTTATTTCTAATGCTAAAAAAACGAAAAGATGAATCAGAAAAGCGCCTCCTGTGGGCCTGTCAATTTACTGCATCAAATGAAACGTTATCTGGCGCGAGGAGGGGGATGTAGTAAGCGAAGAATCTTACGAACTATTACAAAGGAGGGGTAAAAAAAAGAAAACTTATTCGTAGAGGGCATGGTCAGAAAAACGAAAGTTAATAGGTATATCGAATGGGTTACAATATTATTTTATGAAATTCTATTCTATTCTACTCTATGGTAGTGAACCGACATCCCCCTGGGGTGATATGATAGAGCATTCCCTTTGGCTACGATGAGCGTGTTGGCACAGCCGGTATTGATAAGCGCTCGAATTCGGATGGGTTTCATTTGTGGAGCGGTGCAGCCGACAAGCTCAATATTTCACCGTTGCCTATCAAACAGTAGCGTGGAGTGAACATTTTTGTTACGCAACTTGTAGTAAGAAGTTTGAAGATCTATACCTTCTCGCAGTTAGTGTATAGTCGACCAAGTAAGTGCTTTACAATTTTTTGTGGCGATTCTTACATCAGAATAAAAATAAATTAGGCGGACTGTCACATTGACTTGTAAGTGAAAATAGCCTTTGATGTTTTAAGCAGTACAACTGACATTGAACCTTCGGGTGGTAAAAGGATTTCTTGGTCGACTATAAATCCGACCACTGGAAGTAGGTCAAATTCAACTTCCAAGATTTGACCCGTACATACATACTAACATACATTGCAAGTTAATAAAAAGCTGTTAAAATGGTAAAGCCACTTACTTCGACTATACGTGGTAGAATAAATAACTTGCAAAACGGCTACAAAGGGCACTTGAGTTTCTAAAGATGTGTCAGAGTTGATGTCATTTTCGTAAGCGCTACAAAATCAGACTTCAAAAGGCGAAGTGGGCGGCTTCTTTGCAAAATAAATACTACGCACGTTTTTGTACAACGTAAAATTCAGGTGATCTTCGCAAGGCGACTGGCAAGATCTGGATGAGAGTGGCCGAGGATCGTGCTCAGTGGGGTGCCATAGGAGAGCCCTATGTCCAGCAGTGGATGAGCATAGGCTGATAATGAAGATGACGAAAATTCGGGTGTAGCGCAAATGCTATAATGTAATTCCAGATTCGCAATTATTCGCCCTAAAAACAAGAGAAACATCCCAAATACTCCCTTCCACCCACGTTCTTCATTTTGTGAGCACAATGCTTTTCCATCGGTAGGTCAAAGGTAACCTATACAAAAATTACCACAACAACCTAAAGGATTATTTAAAAGCGAAAAAGTTTTTCGGGTGCGCCGGTGGGATTCGATCGAACCTACGTCTCCTGGGTATGCGCCCCAACCTGGGTGTTCTACCAATTCAACCACGTCGCTCCCAACCGACAATTGGTAGAACACCCAGTTGGCGCATACCCAGGAGACGTGGGTTCGAATCCCACCGGCGCACCCGAAAAACTTTTTTGCTTTTAAATAATCTTAGATTCGGTAAGCAGCCGTACTGCTAATAAAATAAATAATATTTGAACCTAAAGGATTCTTATTACTAAAATTCAATTTTGTTATATAATTTTCTGCGTTTGCCAATAAAATCCACAATTAAAACAATACCTTTACACGCATCGCCCCTGTTTTAATAGGAATATTTGAAAGGGTAAGCAGGAGTTTAAAGGGTGCTGTTTGAGCCCGGGTTTCCATTCCACCCATCGTCCCAGGACCATCAATCTCGCATGTAAACAAATCCCCTAGCGGCTTGCTTGCGGCCAAATGATTGGCCCCCGATTTGATTGCTCTCGGATAACGACAATCCTAAACTTGGAAGTTTAAAAGTCCTATTTACGTTCGGAAGCGAGTCAAGTTTAGTATTTCTTTTATGAAGGAAATTTTGGTGATAGGATATAGAAACTTGTATGCTTTATTGAATGTGATGTATCATATTTACAATTGTTTGTTGTCTTAAGGGGGTGATCCATTGGCGAGCAAAACCGCCGGTACGCCAACGAACTCGCGAGCCAAAGGTCTAAAACCGCCAATGGAGCACTTAAAAGTCTGCGGACTTTAGAATTTCAAGTATGCAACAGCGAGCCAGCGAGCAAATCCGACGGTTTTTAAGTCCGCAAATGGATCACCCCCTATACTTGTACTTTGGGGTCAATTTAAATTTATTTGCATACCATGTACTTACTAATCCTATCCTACTCTGAAAAAAGCTCGATCTGAAATCCATATGAAAACTTAAAAGGAACCACCTTAAAGCATCCTATTAATATTATAAAGTGAAAGTTTGTATGTATGGAAGTGTGGATGTTTGTTACTCTTTCACGCTAAAACAGTTTGACGGATTTTTATGAAATTTGGCACAAAAATAGTTTACTTATAACCTGAATTAACATATAGGATACTTTTAACCTGGAAAATATTCCCGCGGGATAGCGATAAACGAAGTCTTCACAGACGGAGTCGCGGGTAACAGCTTGTAAGGAATAAAGTTAATTTAGTAAGATTATCGATTCTGAGATGAGTGAGTTTTTTCAAAATAGTGACGACGAATAGTGACTTGAATAGGTAACTTACATACAAGTTTATAAGGATAATTATAAGGATAATGACTTGTTTTTTGTCGTTTTAGTGTAGTGTGTAATTTTAATAGGTGTATTAGGTATGTCAAAAGTACATACTATCTTCGTAAATATATAAATTTGATTTAATATAAACTGAACTTATTTCAGTTGAACCGCTACGTTCTATTGTAAAATATGAAATACTATAGCTGGCATGCTACCACATGAATTTCTACTTAAATCTAACAAATCATTTGCCCGGAAGGAATCACTTCGAAACGAAAAGGCCTCCTATTGTTTACTTACATTGTATGTATTCTCCATGTACCTATTTTCTGTATTGCTTACTATGCAGTGTTGAATGAACAGTCATTGTATTGTAATATGTTGTACTAATTGGCAATGTCTAAAAAAAATTACCACTGGTTTTTATATTTTTTTTGTATAGAAAAGTCAATTATAAGAAACTAATTTCAATATTTTGTCATTTAGTTCACTACTTTTTTCAAAATTAATTACTGAATCTATTTTGGTTGATGACGTCAGATTGTAATTGAGAGCTCCCACACTGCCAAATTTCTAAATGTATCTAAATGCGTACGATAAGGCAACCCCTTTAATTATTTTTTGCGTAGTGGTACACTTTCACTTCTGTCACTTTACTGGCGCTGTCAAAGTGCTAGATGTCAGACAGCGGGTCCAAATCAAACTCCGTAGTATAATCCACGCATAAAATTGTGAAGAATTCTAACTGCACAGAATAAAGTACGAATTGGACCGGTCACGCAATTTACACCAATGTCAAATGAAGGTCATTTCTTATTTGGTATGTAATAAAGTCATAACATAATATTAAAATTAAATAACTACGGAAAACGGGTTAGAAAGCATTTATCTCGAAATGGTTTTCGATTTACTACACATTGCAAAAAAATAGACATCCCCAATTGGAAATTTTGATTTGAATAGGGTGGACAACATCACAAAAGTAATAAAATTCCAAGACGCGATTCGGGGAAACAGCAGATTCATTTTTAACTAACTGGAAAATAAGATTTTTAGTTGCTTTCAAAAAAAAATCAAAACTTTTATTCTGCAAGTAGGCCGCAAAGGGCTCTTTTACATGTCACTTTTTTTAAACTACCAGCGCTTTCGTAAGGACCATCATTGCCAAGAAGAATGCGCCGCAAGAAACTTGGCAGGAAGTCATCTTTTCAATATAATAAATTACAAACTCTTAAAAATTACAAACCTTTAACCTTTCATCTGTGTATGATATGATAAGGATCAGTATCATTACTACTTTTACCTATTTATGCTGTATTTCAAAGTATAATGGTCTAAAATTCTACTAAATGAATGCTAGACTGTCACAAGCCACCACAGACGACGGTTTAAAACGAATAAAATAGTACTTAGATTGAGTTCATTGAGTTAACAAATAAGTGACGTCATAATTAGCTATTGCTATACAAAATCTACGGGAGAATCGTGGTTTGAGAACTCATAAAAAGTACGCCCTATTGTTCTACTCATTTACATAGGTACACATGCAAACTCTACGATCGAACCACGAATTGTTATTGAACCATTTAAAATGGTTCAGTACGATCATTACTCAAAGCTCAGAGTGGTGTTTACGATGTATCCAACCTGTCAATTTGATGACTAGTAGTTAGTTAACTACCCCCTATTATTGCGCACTATCATTTTCAACGTCAAAATTTCTAGGTCTAATGTATGCAATTTCTTTCATACATTAGACCTAGAAATGCATCAATAATGATTGTACAACAAGAGCATAAAACGAGCCATTTTACCCGAGACGTTCATATAGCCACCAGAGCCGGTACGGCGAGGGTGGATAAAGATACGTCGAGGAGAAAATGGGTTCAATGCTCGAGTTTTACACTCTGCTCTTTACTTCGATTGCAAGGAATTTAAGCAGCAACATTGGAAGTAAAACTTACAAGCTCTTATTTTTCATGCTTTGCAATTTCTATAATAAATAATGAACTAGATTTGCCTGGATTTATAAATTTCGTAAGATAAAACACCAGTATTATAGTCAAGTGCGACGACGCAACGCATCAATGTTGCATGTCATAAAAAATATATTTAAAACAACCAGTGGAGCCTCACGCTTATAGTTACTCGCGTTTCAATCATTATTGGTCGTCCGTCGCATGTCTCCAAGTTATGCATACCTGCCATGCACCAGCAGATGTTCCCACGTTCCGACTTCTGACCTCATATCTATATTTCTTGATACTTGGTTCGAAGGTCGGACTTAGAGGTCTGGAGGGCTTGGAGCAACAAATGAACGGAGGCCTTTTGAAAAAAAAACTTCCCCTAAATTCGACTCTGCTTCTTCCAGTGCCGAGGCAAGCAAACCCTCTGGCTGATATTCAAAATAATATTCCTCGGGATGTGACAACAATACCTGTCCTGTCCTGTCCCTTTTTATCGCTCCGGAAAATTGAACGCAAGCCGCTCGACAATGTCAAGACCGTAATAAGAATATTCATACTAATCCTGAGTTCCGAAGCCCACAGCTTTAACCTCCATTGTGAGGACTTTGCTCTTTCATATTCTACCTACTTTTATCATTTTCTATAGACGACGGCATTGAAATATTCATGTGAAACTTTTCATCCATTTATGTAGCGTGTGTGACTACGTATTATTAGGAATCTCTCTTGAAATTGGATTGGATCTGACTCACAAAACATGAAAGCAAATTCTTCAATCAAAATAAGTATCTAGCAGTTTTATTTTTACATTTACGTAATGTGAATAAAAAATAGACAATGAAATGAACTTGAGCATAGAGCAGATTGTTTTCAATTTATAAATGTTATGATCTCACTAACGATGGAGCCAATTACGGAGCTCACGATGAAGCCTTGACGCACCTCAGCGCACAGAGCCAACCTGACGCAACCATTATTAAGCCCCGTTATTTAAAACACTCAGCGGACAAATTATATTTCAATTAAAAGCCCAAAGGAACTTGATAGTCTTTGTTAAGTGACATCCATGTCGGCGTCAATTCGGGACCTTTTTACGACAGGCGAATGAACTCGCCATGAAAATGTGGAAAAACGGGACACAATTAGAGAGACTTGAAATTTAGGTGTTGCTCCTTTAGATATTCGATACTGTTACGAAAATGCTCGCAATTTAGGTGTAGGTTGTTCCTTTGTGCGGGAAGGGACGTCGCCGAGTTGATTAAAAGCTATCGGAGTAAAACGTTCGATTGGCCGGGTCCCGGCGGCGTGTGGGAGAGGGCGATAGTTCCAGTATAGATTACTCGGGATGACCGATTCTGAATGAGCACCTATTAGAAGGACTTCAATACCAATATGTGTAGCAGCAATCGAATTGCGACCAGATTATTTTGTTTGCCAACATAAGATAATTCGCATGCTATTAACACATTTCAGAAACTATTGCGTTGGTCCTTTGTCTCGTACATTGATTTAATAATAGGAAAAGTCGTTTAAATTAAAAATTGCCACGCGATACAATGTTTTTTTTTGTATTCTGTTAGTAAAATACTTGTGTAGGTATAGCAGCGTAAATTTGACCTTCACGGGAGGCAAATGTATGACGCAATTGACACACGCGGTTATACCTACCAAAACCACATTCTGTGTCATTCTAATCATTATTTATTTTCAGCCAAATTTGTCCCACTGTCGAGCAAAGGAATCCCCCTTTTTCTAGCTCTACTACTTAGCGGAATTAAGCTAGATCAATGGGACATTCTATCGATCAATTGATACTCTTTTATTGATAAGACGACACTGGTATTTTCTAATAATTGCCCCTTGTCGTTACAATTTTCTCACAGCATCGTGATTTGAATCATTCCCCATTAATAAGTAATACCGGCTCATCAGTAATCAAATCAACCATAAATCAATGTATGATATATTGATTAGACTTCGCATTAGAGTTAAAATCCCACAAAACAACAAGACGGCATGATATTTCATGTGTAGGAAAAAAACGACTAAGAAACTTCCCTAAAAATATTAACAATACATATATTAACGAACGTAGTTACTTTATGTACATTAATTTGTGACAATATCAGAATACCTTATGATTAGGAAATGACATTACTCGTAAACCTGAGATAAGCTAATGAATAAGGGGCTCTTCCATTGAAGCAGAGACGTGTAGAATCGACCAATTATATTAATTTAAATCTTCCTATTGTAATGTGATGAAGCTATATGGAAACGCATTTTGAGAAATGAAAGGTCTAAACTCACCAGGGTAGAAATCGTGTGACTTGGACATCTTGACTCTCGCGCCGGTATCCTTCTGGAGTTGCGCGATGGTCTCGCCCCCCTTGCCGATGATGGCTCCGGCCACCATTGACGGCACAAGTACTTTGAAGTGGTACGTCGGCTCCACCGCTGCGAAGGAGATGATACGTCAGATGGGGTACAAAGTATTTGGGATACTGTGCTGTGAGAATGCTCGTATTACGGTCCAGTAATCCAATATATTCATCCAGAGACCAGTAAACGATAGAATGATAATGATAATACAATCGGTTTTAATAACAGCTTTACATGGACAGCGATCTTATTGGTAGTATTTTTTGTACAATGAACGAATTACCTCGTTACTCAGCAACCATAACCGCTTGCGAAGTAGCAAAGTCACTAATTTCGAATAACATGGACCTCTGCTGAGTAACGTCTAAAATTCTAAACCTATGATTTTTTCTCGTCCGTCACAAAGCTCTATTAGAAAAATGGTCTCAAGGCATACTTTTGCTCTTTAGCGCATAAGTGGGACATTTTGGGTTGAAAGTCATCGGCCGGACTATCATCAGTACATCACCGATCACGTAATATTAACCAAACAGCTGACGAACCACTCGTCATCCGTCTGACCAATATGACGATAAAGGTTATGACACCATTTGAAAAACTTTTTGACTGTAAGTACCGATGATCTACTACCATGACCATCCAAAATGGACACGTTTAGCAGCTAAAATGTAAAGTACCTACGCATCTAATGTTTTTAGTCTCTCTCTCGGGTAAAAAGGCACGCTGGATCGTGTTTAAAGATCGTAAAGTCCCAAAGGTCATCTTTTTAATTACTTTAAACAACGTTACGGAAAGGGGTTGCTTAGTGTTGAAAAGACAGCACATTTTTCATTACCTTCTGATTTCAATTAAGATTATAGCACAGTATCCCGTTTATGTACATGGACAGGTTGAAATAAATATGATTGTGCAGAATTTGTCCTGGTCAGTGATGAAGCGACAGTACAGCGTCTTGATTTGGTTGATGTCAAGAACCAAGATAACCACGGTAGAGTGAGGTGCATTGAGCGGTATGGCAGTTCGGATGAGTCTCGACAGCTTCCAGAGCCTGCGCAGCTCTTTTATGGGCTGTCTTGAGCCCGTGCTGAATGCTGATGTATGGCGGTGTTTAGCAGTTAACGACAGTAATGAATTGACAATCTTTCAAATGTTTCTAAAGTAATCTAAAACCTTATTCGTATAAATTAATAAAAAAAATGTTACCATGTTGGCTTTACATTTCACATACATAGTTTTGCTCTACGCAGACACAATACGATGTTTTATTAGTTTAGAGCGTGCAATTTGTAAATCCGGTTTTTGTAAAAGCTTCACTGGTAAGGATATGAAATGTTGCCAAATGCTGTGGGTATACGGTACACGTACTTGATTTCGCCTCCAGTCCTAGTTTAGCTACGACGTCATTCAGCACAAAAGAAGGAAGTTTCAATTTGTGTCATCCCAAAATAGGAATAGTGTTGGAATTAAAATAAACACATGATAACGTTATTCATTCGTCGGTTCGAATTAGTTAATAAGGAAAGTTGAAACTGATAACGATAATAATTTA
The DNA here is from genome assembly GCA_947563465.1 of Archips xylosteana. Classification (NCBI taxonomy): domain Eukaryota; kingdom Metazoa; phylum Arthropoda; class Insecta; order Lepidoptera; family Tortricidae; genus Archips; species Archips xylosteana. The sequence continues at coordinate 756,324 of OX387362.1, read as the reverse complement.
CTACTGATTTTTATAGAATTTGGATATTCTAATAACGATCAATTAAACATGCATTGACTTGATCATTAACAGTGTTTTTTGGATATTAGACGATAACGTAAATATAACCAATCTAATGATCTACATTGCTGTGATTTATCGGGAAGATGAGGCTAAATACTGATGTTAACTGGAAATGGAATATTAATCGCATGAAGTTTTATTTAAAAAAAAAACGGGTTACAGCTATAAGAAATTATTTGTCTGTCTGCTATAAACTACGATCTCGTACTATAATCTAGTTATTGCCCGCTACTTCATTAGCATCTCACGAGAACTTTGAACTTTCGAGGGATAAACTTGTGAAAGAAAATCAAGAAATCGATATAGCTGTTTCGTTATCCTTCTCTAAGTCGAGTACGAGATGCATTAGCCGCCAGGAACTGAAGCCGATGTTAGCTCAAAATAATCGCACGCGCAACCGACCGCCAATATTCGCATCGCCTCAATGGCAACCGATATGGCATTGGCGACATTTATATCAAGATAAGAGGACCACTGAAACTAAGACATTTTATTTGCGTATATTGTAATTGGTCAAGATGATTACGAATTCACGACTCTCAGCAGTGATGAAACCGACGCGAGGAGGATGTTGGAATTTAAATAAGATTTAACAAGTAAAAGACTTGTGAACTTTGCAAATCTCATAGTCAAGTGTGGACTACGAAGAGCAGCGTGGAGAGTTGAGTTCGTTACAATCACGCGATAAGGAAATCACAACAATTTCAGTGTACAATCAGCCAAGAAAGTCATTAATCAGTGTTGGAACAATACTTCGCTGAAACTCACAAATCTTATTGATTATCAAGCCACAAATAGGCCAAGACGATTTGTCCAAGTCCCCGAGGCAGGTAAATTAATTTCTTGGACAACTTTACAAGCCATGGAAACAAGTATTAGAAGGCCAAATCAGTGCGCTACATCGATACATACAGGATGGATGAAGGTTGAAATTGTATTCCGATCATAGGAAACACTACCTTGAATAAAAAATTGCGTTGCATAGATAGACAACATACAAACAAAGCTCACAAGCTCGGGGTATCCCGTCATAAATTCGGGCTCCATTTGCAATCGGTGTATAGTATAACGTTTGACAAAGTATACAAGGAAACTAGTGCACCGCCTACGTAGAATGAATCGAGAAGCGATGCCGCAGCCCGGCTGACCCCGTTTCGAGCGCGGCCGGGTGATGCGGCTTTGACAATGGTAATGGAATTGGAGTTTTTCATTCTTGTGAGAAATATCTGTCTTCAACTTCAAATACTCACTTTCGTATTGCCAGGACGTCTTGGAGATGGTAGTAGAAACAGTAAGTTAAATTAAATTAGCTAAAGTGTTGTTGGTCTGTTTCTAGCGAAAGCAAATGTGAAAATGGCAGATAAAGAAGAACCATGCAGAAACTTTGACGAACAGAAAAGTGATTATAAAACCTACTACTGGTTGGGAACATAGAATGGGAAATAAACAGCTATTAAGCAGAAGATCAGAAACACTATAATCAAAACAAGTCTTTCTAAGTGCCCACAAGTTCAAATTAAAAAATCTGCAGTAACAAATCTTGAAATAACCTCCGGTGACACTTCAGCACCTTCGGTAATCACATCACTTTCGCAGGGCGTTTAAATGTATTGTTAACAAAACAGAAAAGAACATTAAAAACATGTACTTTTTAAAACACGTGTTCATCAAACGCGGCGGTACAATCAGGCTGAACATTAACAGCGCTCACTCAAAAAGATAGCACTGCACTGTTCTGTTTCATGTCCATATACATTTAAATGAATTGCCTCTACTCTACATTATGGAGCAATTCTCGGGAGGTTCACTGTAAACGGCGCTTTTCCTTTAGTATATTCAAACTCTTTCTATTTAGCGGTTTCCATTCATATTTAAGCCTAATGGACTAGACGGCAATTGTAGCAGCGTTATATTCTAACTTTCTCTCCGCATCGTTTGACAATCATGAGCAGTAAATAAGTTGGGCAGAGTCACCGTTAACAGATAGTCCAAGGGTTTAACTACTCACAAATGTCACCTCGCTAAAGATACAGACTACTAACAAGTATGTTCTCAACCCAGCTTTATGTACTGCAAGTTTAAAAACGATTGTTGACAGAGACCTTAACATAATTAGCTGGAATGTTACGTTGAACAGGGCATATGTAACTTACGTAATGCGCATTGATAAGTAATGCTCTAGTAAACCAGAAACCTAGAACTTGCCGCAGCCTCCCGACTCCCGAGAGCGGAGAAAGTAATCAGTTGCGCCGAGCATTATTAACACGTGCTATAGCCAGCGAGCGAGTTATGCAAGGCATTCCCATTCAGCCTTTCAGCCGCGAGCACCTGTCTGCAGTCTAACTGACGCGACGAGCCATGCCATCCGCTAACTTTGAAAGTTCCTCTAGCTAACAATGCCTTTTCAAGTCCATTTCCCCTAATAAACTTCTCGTTATATTACCTAGTCCAACCGCTTATGCCCTCTCTTAAAAATAAAAGCTTTCTGCTTTTCAAGAAATGTTATCAGAGTTATCTCGTTTTATGCCAAAATTTTCCGCTCCAATTTTCAACCTCATGTTTTTGTTCTTTGATATTGCAATAATAAAGAATTTATCTCTCTAAACTTTACCTTAAGGCAGTTTGAAGTCTCGGGAAATCAATTAACAAGGTACGGCACAAAAGGGCCGCGGGAACTTGGCTGATGTCTCTGGACTTTTCCTTTGTTTGTGGAGCCCCGCGAAGTTGTAATGGAACACGGGAATCATCGATAAGTCCGTTTAATTTATTCATGGAATAAACATTTCAGTTTTCCAAGAAGGTCGCAATTTACTTTCCGAACCACAGCTCCCGGTGGTTTTCTCTATTTTGTTGTCGCAATTAGTCGAAAAGCTTTGTTGTAAATTTAAGGTTCGTCGAGATAAATTCTCTATGAAGAATATTGAAGACGCTTTTGTGCAGCAAGACGTGAAGATAAGTTGTCGCGGAGAGCTATTAGGTCTCAGCACATGTAGGCGCAGAAGCAGGTCAATTGAGAGTCAGCGAGCGCGCATTAAGCAGCACAACTCGCTATCGGAGTTCGGCGGGAACTTGGCAATATCTTTATTTTACGGCGTTCCTTCCGCCGCCGCAGTGTCCGCACTGCGAAAAAACTTTGATCTGGGCATTTGTTCGCCGTCGCAGAAAGTATTCAAAGGGGACATATAAAATTACTTGAGGGATGATTCCGCTCGGGCTGCACGGCGACAGAAATATCCACATTTATATGACGAAAGATCGTGTCAACACAAATTTAGGGGGAAAGGAGGTAAAATTTTATCTCCTAAGCGAATGCGTGACGAGTAGGGCATCGAAACTCGGTTCAATTTTGAAAACCCGGGTTTTCGGGTCTAAGAGTAATCAAAACCCGGGTAGACCGGTTTTTTCGAGCTTTTCGATCTTTTTGTTATAATTTTTAAAAATACAAGTAACTGTGTTCTTATATCGATTTTCTACAATAAGTACAAAATGTAAAGGATGAGGAAGTTTTAAAATAAATGAGACAGTACTTTCCAAATTACAAAAACAGTTCTAATATTTTAAAAGTCGTATAGATTTCTTTAGTCTGAATATCGAATTAAAGCTTGAACGTGTCCGTTTGATGAAATCCAGGCTCCGACCAATCCTGCTCCAAACTATAATCGGATCTGAAAAGTCTAATCTGGAGAACCGATTCGCTGCTTTGGAAACCACAAATAGCGATGACATTGACCGGGCCCTCGAGAATGTAGTTGGAATCCTCAGGGAGGAAGGTGTGAGATTTTGCGAATTGCGGCGTAAAGGCAGGAAGTCGAAGCTTTCGGAAGAAACACTAAAACTCATGGAGGAACGACGTGAACACCCACCAGTTACTTCGTCAGAACGACATGCTCTAAACAGGAGAATTGGCAAACTTGTAAGATACGATCTCCGATGCTCCAACACCCGTTCAATAGAACGAGCGATCGAGCAAAATCGGGGATCAAAGGTTTTTGTCAAATCTCTTGGAAGAAGTCATCTAACGAAGCTGACCTCTACGGATGGAGTAGTTGTTTCTTCCAGGTCTGGGATTCTTTCGGAAACTGAAAACTTCTACAGCCAGTTATACGCTACGCATGCATCTCAACCTGATCCCGAAAATGAGGAGTCCAGAGCTGCATTAACACGCCACTTTACGGAAGACTTGCCAGAAATCAGCCTGGACGAAATCGCGATGGCTCTCAGACAGCTTAAAAATGGAAAAGCCCCTGGAGAAGACGGTATTACGACTGAGCTCCTGAAATCTGGTGTAAACCTATAATGAAGGAGCTCCAGAATATTTTTAATACTGTTCTTTTTGATGGAAGAATTCCAGAGGCGTGGAGTAAGAGTGTTGTCGTGTTGTTTTTCAAAAAGGGTGATAAAACTCTTTTGAAGAACCACCGACCCATTTCACTCTAAAGCCACGTCTAGCTGTTTTCGAGAGTCATCACGAACCGTCTTGCGCGAAGGCTCGACGAGTTCCAGCCCCCCGAACAGGCCGGGTTTCGATCGGGATACGGCACCATAGACCACATCCATACAGTGCGGCAGATTATACAGAAGACCGAAGAGTATAATCGGCTGCTTGTGCTTAGCGTTTGTGGACTATGAAAAGGCCTTTGACTCGATCGAGATCTGGTCTGTTCTGGAATCTTTGCAGCGATGCCAAGTCGATTGGCGATACATCCAAGTGTTGAGAGGTACAACGCCGCTACTATGGCCGTCCAAGTCCAGAATCGGCAGTCTGAACCTATCCCCTTGCATCGTGGTGTGAGACATGGGGACGTTATATCCCCCAAATTGTTCACAAATGCATTGGAGGATGTGTTCAAGACGCTGGACTGGAAGGGGCGTGGCATTAATATAAATGGCGAGTACCTCTCACACTTGCGATTTGCAGATGATATCGCCATCGTGGCGGAAACGCTGCAAGATTTGCAACATATGTTGAATGGCCTAGCTGATTCTTCTCAACGCGTTGGCCTTCGGATGAACCTGGATAAAACCAAGGTTATGTTCAATAAACATGTAAGTCCGGAACCAATTGCAGTTGAAGGCAATATTCTCGAGGTTGTTAAAGAGTATGTTTACCTCGGGCAAACTATGCAATTGGGTAAAAACAACTTCGAGAAAGAGGCCAACAGAAGAATACAGCTGGGATGGGCAGCGTATGGGAAACTGCGTCAAGTCTTCACGTCGCCAATTCCACAGAGTCTAAAGACGAAAGTCTTCAATCAGTGCGTCCTACCCGTCATCAGATACGGTGCCGAAACGTGGACACTCACTGTAGGGCTGGTCCACAAATTTAAAGTTGCTCAACGTGCTATGGAAAGGGATATAGATAGGATATAGGGATATGGATGCTCGGAGTTTCTCTGAAAGATCGAATTCGTAACGAAGTGATCCGACAGAGAACCAAACTTATCGACATAGCCTACCGCATTAGCACGCTGAAGTGGCAATGGGCAGGCCATATAACCCGAAGAACCGATAACCGCTGGGGTAGACGAGTTCTTGAGTGGAGACCACGGATCGGCAAACGTAGCGTGGGACGACCTCAGACTCGGTGGAGCGATGATCTTCGCAAGGCGGCTGGCAAGAGCTGGATGAGAGTGGCCGAGGATCGTGCTCAATGGCGTGCCATGGGAGAGGCCTATGTCCAGCAGTGGACGAACGTAGGCTGATGATGATGATGATGATAGATTTTTTTAGACATTTTTTTAGTATCACAATAATCACCAATTACTATAAACATTAATAAAACTCTTCTTTATAATAACTAATATCCGTTTTGGATAATAATAATATATCGTACGTAACGAAACAAAAAAATGACAGAAATCTGAACTGAATTATTAGTTTTTCTTTTTACTTAAGTAATATGAACGTAAAAAAATTAGGGCATCCAAAGTTTTGTCACTCAAAGACGAGCGCAATCTATTACCGACAATTCCAGCCGAAGAAAATATACGCTCCGGCTCGACACTAGTAGGTGGAATGGTTTTTAAATGTTCATATACCAGCGATAGATAACGCCCTCGCTGCCGCGCTGTCGCCTACCGCCACATTTCTACCCTCACAGTGAATAACAAAATTAATTGAGAGATACTCACCTAGAAAGAGCGTCACCGAACACTACAAACAACACTCCTCACGTTCACTCACACCGCCCGCGCTGCCGCATCGAATACGTTTAGTTGTGACAGTCTAGGAACCTAGTAGGAACGTAGCAACTAAGCTTCTTTTTACGTAATAATTTATCAGAGCGTGTTATTATTCCATTTATTATTGCATTCGAAGTGGTTTATACTTAATAAATAACAAAAAGAAAAGTATTAAAAGTACCCGAAAAACCCGAGTTTTAAAAATCAAACCCGGGTTTTTTTGTAATCCTCGGAACCGGGAAAACCCGGTTTTTTCCGGACCGGGTAAACCCGGGCTCGATGCCCTAGTGACGAGTGCTTGCGAATTATGTTATTTAGGCAATTCTTGCCTTGAGGATGTTGATATTTTTTATACTTTTGTGACCTTGGGTTGGGAGGTCGCGGTATAACGAATTATTGTCGAGTAGCAAGCACGATCAATCGTCGCGGTGCGTATCGTGCGGGGTTATCGACAGCTATCTATCTATAAACGCCATTAAGAAATCGTGAGGAGCCGACAGACATGAGCGTTACAACCATCTTTAGAATTGGTAATGAATTGGCTCATCGAAATTGTAATTCATTCGAGAACTATCGACAGCGAACATAAACTGGAGTAGAGAAACAAGAGCACAAATACACCGCTAACTTTTACGGTGGAATTGTATTATATTCCTCGCTGAATTCTCTTGAATAAGTTTGCTTCTTAAACGTGAAGCAATTTACTTTAATAGGTAATAAATCAGAGAATTCGACTTGAGGAATCAGTAAAATGGGGTAAGAGTAAGACTGGTAAGAGGTCGGATCGTAAAATTGGACAATTAAATCGTATTTACCATCCCGTCGTCGTAAATACGCAAAAAGTAAACAACAGTAAGAAACGCGGGAGGCCGAACCCTCATAATGCAAATCGGAAGTTATAGGGCAATAAAAAATAAAATACTTTTATTCTACAAGTTACTTCGTGCCGTGTTAGTCAAAGTAGTTTGAGAACTTATTAGACGGGGCATTAGGACCCGCCAGGGCGCCAAACAAGCAATAGATATGCAAGAAGGGCCTTTCATTTTGCATTTTCGATAACACATACCACTGATGTAATGCATCAATCAATTTCAACGACATTCCGACAAATTACCAGTACTCTGCTGTCTATAAATCTAACAAAAGCACTAAACAACCGCTGTTATCTTTTGTCACTGTGTCATAAAACCAATACAAATTTAATGTGCACGTGTGTTTGCCTATTAGATCAGCTACCGTTTAAATAAACGCTTTGGTACGCTACAAACAAGACGCAGAGTGGCTTGCGATGCCTCAAGTGTCGTCAGTTGGCACCCGGTCGCTAATGAAACTCGTCGCTTCTGTCTGCGTTTCGCTCGTCAATGCCAACATAATCGTGAATATAACCAAACGTATATAAAAATCGCAGTAGGGTGTGAATTTTTCACATTTGTTTAATCAGAAATAGTGTTGGGCAATCAAAGTTCTTATGTCAAGGATGTCGAACGCTTCGCACGCCCGCTCATTTGTATCAGTGTTATAACCTTCGTAAGACTCCTACAAGCGTGTTGCGGCCGAGCAGGCTGTAACATCTTATCGATTAACAATTTCCAGCCCGCATCCAATCTCGATGACTTAATTTCGCACAGATAAGAGATACGATACGGTTATACAGGGTTATTTGTAATTCACTGACATCCTCTTAACCCTGAATTCCTATCACTCAAACAAATGTTTTTTGTTTTACGACTTTTTAAAATAAAGCACTTTTTTTCCCATACAAATACACAGAGTATCGTAAAAATAAGAGGTAATCTCAAATTTTCAAAACGTTATTACACCAAAAATATTAAGTTATGACAAAAGCTGTAAAACAAAAAACATTTGTTTAAGTGGTAGGAGTTTAGGGTTAAAAGGATGCCAGTAACTTACAAATAACCCTGTATAACCAAATAGGCTGGTAATGAAGGTTATATCTAGGTTGTTTTTATCACGGCTGCTCTTCAAAATCTTTCCATATCTTGGCGATGACGTTAGGCTGAATTGTTTTGGTAATACGGGCGATAAAACAAGACAGTGTCGCAGTAACATTAATTGCTCCATGTGTTCGATAAAGCCCGGGAAATGTGGGTCAACATTTGTACGCGTGCTCTACCAGAGTGAATCGCTAGAATTTGTTGTCATTGGGGGGCAAGTGGATTACTGTCACTTTGTAAAGCCTCTTGAAGGCATCCCTGAAGCGCTACCTGTGGTGTGAAAGGCCCCTTCTGCCTGCCACAAGTCTTCACGAGCGATTAACTTGTTCACTCGGCTATCTAGGTTAAGCGTCTTCGTAACAAATATGAATCTTTAAAGTAGTCGCCACTCCAGGAATGCTCAAGGAAAACCTTCAGATATGGCAGAGAGGCGAGACGCTGCCTTTTATCACAGAAATGCTTCAGCATCTTTAAATCTAACATAGAGGAGTAATCGGCTTACATAACACAACAAAGTAAATAACAACTGCTGACATCATGACTAAGCAGTAAAAAAACGAAAGTATGCTGACCTAACGTCCCACACTACGCGGCTGGCATTCAAAGAGGCTTACTAACCGAGTTTTAGAGTACACGTATTTGATTTGTTGCGGCGATTAACTTTTATGGCAACAGAATATAGCAAAATCTGGGATAACAGGGAGCAAGGATCGTCATTTGTTTATGCTAATGTTATTGTTACGACGTGATTCCTTATTGACTCTCAGCGGATGAAAAGAAAAAGGTACCCTCTTCTGAACGCTTACGCAATTGAAGGACGTTGCTCAAAGAGGTTATACTACTAAATTGTTACCTACATGGTGATTTTAGAAATTGTGTAACGAGATTTATAGGAGTTAGGCCGCCCCCAGTCGAATTATTGTGCCGCAAAAGTAGACTAAAACGAACATAGCGATTTCGACGCCTCCGTAATATCCGGATACGGAAGCTGCTCCAAAAGGAACGAGAGGAAAGTTAAAATGATAAAGCCTCAGGGGAAAGCTCTTCCCGCAACACAATGAAAATATTTCTTGTTTTATGACGGATATTGCTAAATAAATGAGTAGATATACCGTACTGCAACGGCCGGCCGTAGAGACTCATCAAGCTCAGGTGTTAATGTTGACTGATAATCAAATCATTTATCACTCGCGTAGTAAATCCAAAGGTAGAGTCCAGCTTTATTGTTATCTATATTGTTATAAAAGATTACCTGACTGACTGACAGCCAACTCACAGCTTGAACCAATAGAGCTAGAGAGAATCTTGTAATTTGGCAGACATTCATTGAGGATCATAGAGGTGCACTAAAAAGGGATCTTTTCAAATTTCCACGGGACAGACAAGTCATGTTCTTCCAAGTGATTGAAGCGGCGGGCAAAAATTAGCAATTAATATGATGAAACAGGGAATGTTTCAGACAATACACAAATGGCAGAGAAAAACGGACACTTATTGTAATTCATCAGCAACTAAACGCACGCGTCACGTGTTGCGACAACTCCATTGCAAATGCATTGATTGTTCATAAACACGATATCCATGCCACGTTTTCGGAACTCTACAACAACTAGTACTCAGTCTAACTTTCAATGGCAAGATTAGGTAAATCTTTTTTGTTTCGAGTCAGGTAATGGCGTAACCATTACGTGTTTTCCACGTAATTATGATGGGCGGCAGCGCAATGTGCTGTTGAAGTCGATGTTTGATTAGCATTTTTTTACGTTACAAACAAAATTGCTTAGTAATTTTTTGTTATTAGAAAGCAATTCTCGTTGAAAATAAACTTCGCTTCCTCGGGTCTGAGTTATCGAAGAGCACCTGCTGCCTAACTTATCTGTGGGTGAGAGGAATTCAATTAGAGATTGATTAAAAACCAAGCTTAATAGGTACCTATTTATTCTTTACAATACACCTATTGATCACGAACAGTCTCTACTATTGTCACAATCAGGTACGATCCTATGTAATACGTGATTTGTTTTGACCAATTGCACCGATATCATCGTCATGTAAACCAAAAGAGAGACCTTAGGTCCGTGGGGCCCTAGCGCCCAAATTCACAAGAGACCGAAGAGCTGGCAGCTTCCTCGCAGAACGTATCAGCATTGCTATACAGCGAGGAAACGCGCTGCTACGCTTATTGTATTGCGCAATTGATGTCTTTTTTTTTTCTTTCTTTTTCGTTTTGCTCCTTTAAAGAGTGGCAAAGGCAATCGGGGCTATGAATACAGTGTCGTACGTTTAATTAATTTTTATTTTGTATTGTTATTATATTAGTCGTATTTTGTGTTGTATATTTTCAGATGTATGTATGTGTGCTGTTGCCTAGTTTAATTGTCGGATTGGTTCCAACGGAAGACCAGCGTCGGCTGCAAGGCCGACATCATGCTGAGTTGGAACCATTTCGTGACAATATTTATTAAGTACTATCTGTTTCCAATTCCTCTTTTTGTATTTGTTTTTTCTTTGTCACGAATAAATGTTTTTCTTTCTTTCTTTCTTTCAAAACGCTGCCAGCATTTTTGAGTCCTAGCCGCGAGGGAACCTTACTTTTTTTCTAGTTTTAGTCTAGTGCTTAGTCACTTTTCTTTTATTTTTAATTTAGTTTGAGTTATTATGCAATCTAATGTATTGAAAAGAGTATTTGCTAACGATTAAAAGAAATAATTAATTAATTTATATTTATATTGGTGTTATTAATTAGTTTTTAAACCTATTAATCTCCGCGTAATTAATATCTACACTAACTATATTATAATTTCATATGAAAAACATTCAGCTGTCAGTCAAACAATCCACCCCGGATCGTACCCGGCGCAAAGGTGCCCAATACACTAGCTGCATTGCCACGTTGAACCGCGATGGACAACCTTTGTACCAGAAACGACCCAGAGCGAGGGTCAAGACATCAAACACCTACCTATTAATAAATAAGTACCTACCACAAGACATATCAGCAGGACTTGAGCCTCCCCAAGCATCTATACGACAATGATTTCCCGCGATCTTTACCAGATTGTCCACTCCGCTTTATATTTTTTTTCTAACATCAGTCCATTGATGTGTTCGACGATTCCGTCATATCGAGGTTGAAGAAGACACTATCAGTTTAACATTTAGCCGTTGTTTGGTATCCAATATAGTACTATTAGTTCCGAACCTGGGAATAATTACCCCCAAAGGAGTAAAAGTATCTCGTATGCTATAACGAAAAAGATGCCATGAGAATGAGACACATTGAATACATACGTTGGGAAAAGTCGCTCTGCACTTGTGTCTAAGAGGCGAATGACAATATACTTAATTTTTCAGGGGAAAATCGTTAAAAAGTTATTGATCCGCTACAATATATCCTGACGGTGATCATCTGAGATCTGATGTAACGGTCTGATAATATCTTTTAGAGTTTCGTACGTACCCAAGGGTGACAAACGAAACTCTATTGTCGCTACACTGCCCATCTGTACGTCACAGGCCTTAATATGCATTTCTATAGCTGCTGCAACAACAAATAAAAATTAATAAAAAAAACCACAATGCCTACAGTTTCCTTAGAAGCAAACAGCTAACACTGGATTTCAAAAGATAAGGCCGTTTTTAGCGTATGTATATGTATTCTGACATACCTACATACGAAACTCTAGGTGCGCGAGTCCGTCTCGCACTTGGCCGGTTTACTCCTAATATACCACTGCAACAATAAATGACCAGACTAATGAGGACTACACTAACATACATAACCATTAAGAAAGATTAGAATGACGACCCACATGCATATAACCAATTATATTAATTAACATCTATATTAAAAGAGGTATATGTTATAAGTGCGCGTGAAAATGAAGCATACAAAAGGCGACAAATTGTAGTCTTTGGTCTCCCGTGACGTCGAAGAAAAGGACAACCCTATTTCATGTATAACAGGAGCAAAAAGGTCATAAAGCGTGTTTGTACTGCCGCTGCGTTCGGAGCATATTTTTCGTTTGTTTAATGAGGATTCATTCAAAATAAAAATAAAAATTCTGTAAGTAGGTCATTAAGAGCTATTTTAAATGTCTCTTTTTTAATCTACCAGCGCTTTCGGAAAGACCATGATTGTCAAGAATGCGCTTCAAGAAACTAGGCACAGTATTTTTTACTAAAAAAAACAGATTGTAATATTTCTTAAAATACAAAACCACAAAGGTATTTTACATTGAAAAAGAACGTCCATTTCAATCAGATTGAATAACACGGTCATACATAATACGAGTGTAATAGGTATTCTGGTGCTGTTTGACAGCCGCTCCACGCGATAAGTAGCGTGATATGGTTATCAGCAAGGAGCGAACTATCAATGAATTATAACTATTATACGGCAATTTGCACTATTTACTTTGTCACGGGACCTAATGGCTGATCTCTTATTGATAAAAATATTGATAGCTGGCATACGAGGGCTACATTTCACCAATTGGTTGTTAAGTAAAGTGTTAAGATAAACACGTAGATCGAAACAAGAAGTACGATATTGACTTTAGTTTCGTTAACAGTTCATAAAAAACCGGTCAAGTGCGAGTCGTACCTACTCGTACATAGAGGGTTCCGTATCTCCGTACAATGTTTTAAGAATAGTTCAGTAAAAAAGTTATAAAGATCGAGTTAAAAATGCTGAAAAATACACTTTCTTGTATGAGAGTCTACTTAAATTTTTAACTTATTTTTTTATTGTTTTTCTTGTTATTGCGGCCACAGTGATACATAATCGGTGAACATTCAAGTCTCGGTGATCGGTGATTTCACGAACTCAATGTATGGACGCCCCAAATTTTATAAGACTAAGGGGCTGTTTCACCACCTTATTGTCAAACTACTGGTTACGTAACCAATGAATAAACTAAGTACTGCACAAATCTGTCGGCCAGTTTTTTTTCAGTTTCACCACTCCGGTCCTGTGGAAACTAAGTACCACTTAACTAATCGTCGGTTTAACAAAAAGTCGGAATAGCAACGTCCCATTTCACGAACACGGGTTCCTGTTCGCATATTTTCGTTCAAAGAGTCGCTCATTATAAAAGCAAAATAAATCGTAAACTACATATGTGACGGATAAAAATGCTAAAATGCCACCTGATCTGATGGTCAAATTAAGAACTAGTTTGTCCGTCACTTAGCGCTAATCAAGACTGGTGAAACAGAATTTTTTATTCCATGTGACAAATAAGGTTATAATCAAGCTAATCCGAACTTTAAAAAAAGTGGTGAAAGAGCCCCTAATTAAAACAAACGAGTTAGCGCATTATATTGTCCGTCCAGCATTAACTGAGTACGAAACACTAATTTTGTATCACCAATTTGAATTCACTCTGTATAGATCGAGTTAAAAACGGTCCCCCCCCCCCTCTCTAAAACTGCGAACCCCTTAAATTTTGAACATTATTTCTTTTTTTATAATTTATCGTTATATTTGCACAGAAATACATAATCGGTGAAAATTTCAAGTGTGTGAGATAGAGGTCGATGACAGACGGACTAACAGACAGCGGAGACAGCGGAGTCTCAGTACTTATTAGGATCCCGTTGGGACCTTTTAGCTAGTACCCTAAAAACTATTTATACATGTACAGTAAAATAACTTATTCTCTTTAAGATTCCACTTGTTAGTTGTTGTTTAGCTTAATAAATGAACAGAAAACCGCTTAGAACGAATTAGAGACACATTAACAAGACCCTGCTTACGTCTAATCGACCTGATAAAATACTTAGGATTTCCATAAACACTCCGATTAGCAACCTGTACCTCTACCATGAGTTACACTAGTTCACAGTGACCGTACTCGCTAGCGACGGCGTAAATGATTTGTATGGAGAATTGTGCACAGCGCCTCTAGCGGTCACTTACGGAAGTACAATTCTCCATACAAATCATTTACGCCGTCGCTAGCGAGTACGGTCACTGTGAACTAGTGTAACTCATGGTAGAGGTCCTGTAACGCTAGGCATGTCACACTTCAGCGTAACGAGTTTACTTTGATCATAACCAGACTTTGTTGATAGGGAACTTGTTTAGCTTATCAAAGCTTTACTAGCATACAACGACGTTAGTTAAGTATAACATCAATTGATTAAAATGTCGGCTTTTCCCAGGATTTAATTTTCATGCCTTCGACCCCTTAATTCCCTTTCTTAGAATCATTATCCTCTGCAGTCACTCAGATGCACAGCCTATCGCATTTGGGTTACACTTGCTGGCACTTCGCCATGACTCGAGCAAAAAGCCTCTTTTCAGAACCCGCCTCATTTTGACGCTTCTGTTAGTAATTTTTTATCTGCCGTTACAGACTCTTTGAGCATCCCCAGTGTATTACCGCCCTTTTACTCTCGCCTCGGACGTATAAAGTATAAACTATTGCTCGTGAAATCTTAAGCGAAAGCGAGAGTGCGCCCCCTAGAGATGATTGCTTGCCCCATTTCCAGAGTTACCTAAACGCTCGGGCCTTTTCAGCGCCGCGTGGCGCTTTTCAGAGCTCCCTGGCGCTTTCAGCCCTTTCCGGTGCGAACGGTCGCTTTCCTACGATTTGTATCGCGTCCGGTGCTAGACGAATTATTTCAGCTCCAGTTTTCACGTAAGCACTTTCAAGAGGATGGTGTTTGAGAAAATGGTTCTTGCCGCATGGTGCAATGCGGTATACCAACACCAGTGGCGATCGCTTTTACAAGTTGTAGTTATTTTGTAAGATTGTGACCATGATATCGATTTAGCAATAGACTGATTAGCTCTAGGCTCGGCTACGTAGAATGAAAGGTCAAAAAATTGGCTAGCGCCCTATCCGTCCGGTAGGACTTTCGAAAAATTCCTCTATGATTCTCAACGAATATGTTTGCCAAATTTAAAATTTCTAGCTACAGTGGTTTTGGCAGTGCGTTGTCCGTCACTCAGTCAGTCACGTTACTAAATTGTAATTTGTTTTAGAAAAAAAAAATGCAAATTTCTTGCAGCGCATTCTTCTTGACAATGACGGTCTTTCCGAAAGCGCTCGTAAACTCAATTCATGTAAAAGAATACGTTAGCAAAATAAGCCATTGATTTTGATTTGACCTACAAGATGGATCCACTAGACACGTTACATGATATTTCTTTTGCATAATTCAATGTCGAACTGGAATCATGTTTACGTGCATGCTAACGAAGCTGCATAAATTGATGACAGCTAATAGCTATAATTCGTTGATGTGCATACAAATGATCACGGAACGTCCGACTCGGCGACAGACACGATCACCGAGCTTGCGAAAAAAACTAAATAAAAACTAAATTTTTTTTCCTATATAAATTTATGTTACGACACGGATGAGTTCCTTGACATTTAAACAAATCTAACGCGTTCGTGATTTATGCCGTGATCGCCGGCCGCGTGACGTCACCGGTAAGAGGGAGGATTCTGGCGATATAGATAATGCCTCCAGCACCGTTACCCACGGGATCAACTAAGCCCGACGAGGGAACGCTTAAGACCGTTTACTATAAAATATATACCTATTATCTTAGGATGGTTCAATAAAGCTTTTTCATTGCAAGTTAACGTAAAGCTTCATTTAGACTAGTGATATCCAAAGTGGTCTATACTGTCCCTCAGGGGTCGACGAAGATCTAGCGAGTCGAGGGGTAAAATACATTTGAAGTCGGATTACTTTGCGTTCGATAAGTAAATCAATATTAACCAATCAGTCTACCTAAAATTGCAAAATAGATATAGGGTCTAAGAGACACAAAAGTTTTAGGATCTTTGGCTTAGACGGCGCGACATATCGTGCGTTTCATTACATTGGTCTGCCGCGCGGCTATGGAGTTGAAAGTAATCGAACATCGACAGCAATGTACCTCGCACGGTGTTTGCAGCACCATCTAAATGAGGGTTAAGTCTAGTCACGTAGGTCATGACACGATATGGAATGCCGCATTGCTCCGCCGGTAAGGCGCGAGCCACCCACCGGAGTCCCACACCGCTAATACATCATTACGCAATCCAACAAATCTCTGATACGCCTTGCAACGGAGCTGACAGCTTCCAGAAACCTTGAAGACAATGGAGTAGAAGACAAACGAAAACCAACCATACGATACGAAAAATAGTTTTGTTATCTGTTTACTCGTGTGCAGCAATGCACGAGAGCCGGCAATGACCTTGCCAGTCATCAGTACAGTCGGCGCGAGACCTTCACTCGCTCATTATAGCTTAGTTAGCTAGTTTTTGCTTATTTTGATTAGGTATGTTGAACAGGTTCAATTTAAACACAATAATAATTTTGAATAGATTAAATAAGTATAAATAATGGATGTGCCAATCTATATTCCTAAATGCTGTGTTTACTGACAATTTGAATGACTACGCAAACATGTTACCTGAGCACTTAAATACTGATGTAAAGTTACTGAATTTTGATGGTGGTGCAAATAAATGTTAAGTTTCCAATCATATGTTAGTTCAGAATATGTATGACTCTCAAATAAATAAAGCGAATTAAAAGCTTAGATGTGAAATAATAAAATTTCAAGAAGAGTAGAGCGAGTAACCAAATAATAATGGTTGAAAACTGTACACTGGGTGATCACACCAACGATGCGGCAACTAAGCCATGATGGTCTCGGTGAGCTACACAACATGGCACAACACCGAGTGAGGTGTGATGCCCTCCGCGCTTCCCGCTGCCTCCGCTGCCACATTCCCAATAAACTATAGCTGGTTGACCCAGTTTCGTAGTCCATTCCCCACCTGCTCCAATTATTGAGCACTTGTTCGAGCTTGTTGACATTGTGATTGCAAGTTATGTTATGATACACATTAGTCATCTAGCCACAAAAGGACTTCCAGGAAGAGATAATTGCTACAGAATAAATGTGTTACTTTTAGCTTAACATTGCATCCTAATGATATTGATATTTGGTTCCGTGAATGTGTTTGGCAACAGATGATGTGAGCAGCGGTGAGGCGGAGCGGAGGCGAGCGGGCGAGCGAGAATGTGGGCCGCAGCATGCGCCACAACAACCACAAAGCCGATGAGGAGCGAGAGATGTAGACTGACGACTCACCAAAATGAGACGTAATATTGCCATGGCCGTTGGCTAGAGGCAAGGCCGTCACCAGGTCTTGCACTAAAAAACAACGACTCTCTTTTAACATTGCATACATTAAAAATTACTACTACAGTATCACAAGATTGCACAATACGCGGGTTAGCTGTTATCGACAAATGTCAAATTGCTTTTGATAAATTAAGTAAACCGCTCTGCGCCAGCCTTATCAACATTGGGATTAATATTTTATGTTACTACAGTGAAATTTCCACTTTCAGCAGACACAGCTTTGCAAAATTACCTATACCAAATTATTTGATGTTTAATCCCAGAATTATCGTAGGTACAAGGTATCAACCTCGATTCTTATCAATCAAAACAGTTGAAAACATTTTCGGAGCTTAGTCGACACGGTATAAATTAAAAAGAGGTCGTAGTGATAACAAAAACTAATTCTGATAAGAATCTAGTTAGAATGGGCTGGCGCTGCTGGGGCCGGATCGGCTGGGTCAATGTTAAGCCCTAACCTAACGAGTCAGAGTTTATGTAAAAATAAAACAACATACCTATGTCCTAGCAGTAGGTACGCTGGTATAGTGTAGAGGAAGGCGCCACTCACCGGAGCTGAAGTGCGACCTCTTGACGTCGCCATTCTCGGAGTCCCCGTCCAGCGGACGCTTCCTGGAGTCCGTGATCTCCGGACTGGAGCAAGTATCCATTCCCGTGTCAGCGGCCATGTTGAATTTCAGGGTAAAACTTTAAACTTCTCTAGCATAATATTTCCCATTACGTAATTGCTTAATATTGTATATACGAACGCCGCACTACGTGTTATTGAAACATCATAAAATACACTTAACACTTAAACAACTATAAAACGGGAAAAATTGAAGTTTGAAATGATCTAGTTACTAAAATAAGAAATGAAGTGACACTAGAGTTGTTACGTCTAAACGTTGTGTGAACGTTTGTCGATACTGCCGCTGTTATGTGGCGCTGGCTGGGCTTCTGGGCCAACCTGAAGTTAGATACAGATGTCACAGTAACGTGTTGGCAGAACTGGTTTTTGACAGCAACCAGCTGATAAGACTAGCGTTGGACATGCCGATTTATAACATTTAGTAATGATCGGAGTCTTAAAAGAACATAAAAATAAAAAAGTGTTTTTTATTTATTTGTGTGTGGTACTGATATTGGGAGCTGACATATTTTTTACAATAATAATAGTTAAACTGTTGCTGCGGGGGGAACTCATAGTTGTTTTTCTGGCTTTAGTTTAGTTGTTAACTTTTTCTTATTTTTTCTTGTTTAGTAAATGTATATGTATCGTGTGCATCTGGGCCCAATTGCATAACAAAGTACAACTTATATTACAAGCGGAACTCCCTTTCTAGTAAATATAACTGAAGCGAGAGTTCCGCTTGTAATATTAGTTGTGTTGTATAGTATAAATCTTCCCAGGTGAATTTTTCGCTTCGAACCATTACATTAAATTTGAACCTTAATACTATGACGATACCGTTTGTTCTGAAAGATAAGGGCTCGAAGTGAAAAATTCACCTGGGAAGATTTATAATACTTATTTATTCAATTGGGCCCAGATTTGTTTATCTATGCAAGATGTCTCAGAGTCAACGTCAAGCCGAAATCAGATGAAAGGCTAACTTATATTAGTTATAGTGTCATAAGTACGCACAGGTCTTTATTTTTGTAGCCTTTTGAGTGTCCCACTGCCCATTGCAAGGTAAAGACCTCCTCCATTACAGGTCTAATTTAATTACCTAAGTGCATAGGTGGGCATCGTTAATCAAACAGTCAACTTCGTTAACCGCTAATCCGTTAATACAAATGTTAACTTCGTTAAATGTTAAAGCGTTACATTTCAGAAGATTTAACGCAAGTTAAAGTTAATCGCTAATCCGTAAACATATGATAAAAAATGCATTTTTCTATCGTTGCGTTGGTTTTCTGCTTATAAAGAAACGGCCAAGTGCGAGTAGGACTCGCGCACGAAGAGTTCCGTACCATTATCTTCTTTTTATTATTCTTATTTTGACGACCAGATGGCCTAGTGGTTAGAGAACCTGACTATGAAGCTTGAGGTCCCGGGTTCGATTCCCGTGTCGGGGCAGATATTTGTATGAAAAATACGAATGTTTGTTCTCGGGTCTTGGGTGTTTAATATGTATTTAAGTATGTTTATCCGTTGCCTGGTACCCATAACACAAGCTTGCCTAGCTTACTTTGGGACTAGGTCAATTGGTGTAAATTGTCCCATGATATTTATTTATTTATTTATTTTTAAAGTGAATATATAACTTAATATTCTGGGAATATTGCCTGTTGCCGTTATCAATATCGAGCAAAAAAATCACGTTTGTTGTATGGGAGTCCATTTAAATATTTATTTTATTCTGTTTTTAGGGTTCCGTACCCAAAAGGGTAAAAACGGGACCCTATTACTGAGGCTCCGCTGTCCGTCCGTCACCAGGCTGTATCTCGGGAACCGTGATAGCTAGAGAGTTGAAATTTTCACAGATGATGCATTTTGGTTGCGGCTATAACAACAAATACTAAAAAATGGAATAAAATAAATATTTAAGGGGGCTCATGGGTTTGTTGTATGGACAACAAACGTGATTTTTTAGCTCGTGGTTACCTATCAAAATAAAGAAAAAAAAAATCCGAAGGTTTAAAATCCCGAATGCTTAATTTATCCGAATGCATGTTTTTCTGAAACTGTAAATATTTCAGGATTTTTATAAAACAACCCTAACCTAACCTAAAAGGTTCTACACGATGGTCCTGAAATAAATCCTGAAATATTTACAGTTTCAGAAAAAAATGCTTTCGGACAAATGAAGTTTTCGGGATTCTAAACCTTCGGAAATAAAATTTTCTAAACATCGATAGGATCCCATTGACTTTAAAAATAAATCATTAAATTAAAATAAAAAAATATTCAAGGGGGCTCCCATACAACAAACGTGATTTTTATAGATAATTGTACGGAACCCTTCGTGCGCGAGTCCGACTCGCACTTGGCTGGTTTTTAGTATTTGTTGTTATAGCGGCAACCGACAACCGAAATATATCATCGGTGAAAATTTCAACTGTCTAGCTATCACGGTTTGTTGCTATTGCTATTTTTTAATTTATTATTTTTCTCCCTTCATGATGATCTATGATATCATATTGATTTTTTTACATTTTTATCAATCGATCGACTATGAAATTGGTGACTAAATAATATCACTGAATCGCTTCACTATTTTGACATAATGCGCCAAGGTCGTACAACAGCCAATCACAGCTCGCGACTATCTTCATAGACATCTGCGTAATATTTTTTGCGCCATCTATGAAATACTAGGAATTCAATAGATTAAATTATGAAAACATTACAACTTTTGCCTTGTTTAGCAATTAATCTGTTTGCTATTTATAATACAGCTACATAATATATGCAAGACTGAATTTATCGAAGTACGTTTTTCAGTTTTTGACTTTCACAGACTAATTTATCAAGAAACTTCAAAGGAGCAATGTCGATTTAAATTTTTGCGTAGGCAGCACTTATAATGGTTTTAGTATCATCATGACTGTTTTCTAGTGTTTAAAAGCGGCGCGGTAATGTAGGGAGGCGTCGATTCAAGAGCTAGAAACTAGGTCAAGGCGTAGCGTTGTTCCATCTTTCTCTCGCTGCGGGGGGTTATCATTGGTTGTCTCGCTCTGAGGCCGAGCCAGTTGACTGTGTTACTAGATTAGGTCATAGACGCGTGCGTCTTAATTCGATTATAGTTTTATTGTTATTTATGTATCAGTTAACTTTAACGTTTTTGTTTACACGCTGACGCTCCATTAAATGGTCTTGTTTCAAGACCTTTACTAATACGTGAAATATCTTAATACCGTCCCAAAGCAGTCTGCGAAATATAGGGGATTCCTTTGTTCTAGATACGATCGTTACCGGCTCGTTTGGAATAATTACCACTCCGTTGGGAATTGAGGGAAGATTTAAATAAGCTATAGAATCATTGTAAAAAACTTACTTTTAATAACTTGCGAGGATTAGTAAAATATGTACCTATCTATACACATTCATATCTTAAGTGAATTGGAACAGCCCGGTTGTTACATAAAATCTAATATTAATATTTACATTAATAATAATGCTAAATGTGGTCTTCACTTCTTTACAGTTTATGAAACTTCTTTAAAAAGTACCTGACTACAATATAGTTTAAAAAATGTTTTTGTTAAGCAATGCTGTTATAATAAAGATAGCACATTTATTTGGTAACATTAGTTAACATTTACATTACCAGAGTCAAAGTCATTCAGTAATTCTACAATAAGTATTTTCAAGAGACCCATATATAGATCTCTCTTTTGGCATGTCTAGATTAAAGGGAAGTGAAATATCCTGCCTAAGCTGAAGTACTAAAATTATATGTAGATAATCATACAGACACTAATTCACAGAATTTAAATCAAAACTCTGGTAAATGACAATATGTACCTATTTACGAAGAAATAATTGTATTTCGTTGCTAAAAATAAGTTTCGACTCCATTTAACCTTTTCGACGCCAACGACACATATCAGCACCGCAGGTTCTACGCCAACGACTTACATATCAGTCACGGCGTGCAGAGCGATATCTACCTACATGCATTTCTGTAGGGTTCAACTTCGCGTTTGACATTCCGATGTCATGGCGTATGAGTGAGAGCTGTTGTATTTGATAGTGTTGAAAAGGTTAAGTTTCTTTATATTATATGCCATTTTTTTCATTCATGCTTAGGTTAAGAAAGAAAAGCCAAAACATAGGATTACCAAAACCGTTACAACGGCATTTATTTACAAATGGACAATACAAATATTAGTTAAGGCAATCGTTAATTTACAATGGCGATCGCTTCTGAGAATCCAATTAAGATTGCTATAAACTAACGAGTCTGCTAATTACAACATCGTCTTTTTATTAGGGCCACAGAAGACTGTTGACGCGTAATTGCTTATCACTTTTAGCATTCGTATATTATATCCTTCATGTACATTTTGATACGTTTCCACAGCGCAATATAGGTAAGAACAAGCTTAACTAATATATTGGCATGTGAAAACAGACTTTTGCATAGTTATATTTTTATTTTTACATTGCATTGCGGATGCATGGAGCCTACCAGTTGTAAGTGGACAAAATAAGCTCTTACTACCCGGCTGACCATTTACTAGACCGTTACTAGAATTCCATACTTACGTCAAGATTTATATTATGAAATTACAAATCATTCAACCCTGCGCACATCACGGTGTAATGCCTTGATCACACGCACCGAGTAAACTGGCGAGACAGTGCTGTCGGCCGAGTACTCGGTGCGTATAAACAAGGCAGCGCTTGTTTATACGTACAGATGCGAAGCCGGTTATTAACGATTTTAACCAAGCGGTTAAAAACGCATTTTTCGTTATTAACGGTTATTTAACCGCATTTTATTACGGTTAAATACTCGCACAGCGTGGTATGGACAACCAAAAAATAATCAGTCAGTATACTTATGTTCTTTAAATATGATTTATAAAATCTAAAATAAGATCTTTATCCTTCGGATACCGGTTTTTCACTTCACCTGGGAGTTGACTGCACAATATAAAAACATTACCCTTTTTCGTTGTCGCAGTCGGATAATTAACCGTTAATAACTGCATTTTATCGGTAGCTAACCATAAATTTGGTTAATTAAGGGTAGCTAACGGATTTTTTACAACTATATTTATACGCACTGTCTCGCCCGTTTACTTGGTACGTGTGATCAAGGCATAACGATACTTGTGACTGGCGGCGTGGCGAGCATTTTTCTAATACATTGCATAAGTAATGTGCGGGAAAAGTTAAGGTCGAGTTTTGCGCGGTTTCACCTATGGCCTCTCAAGCAGAGGATCATGGGTTCAAATCTCAATGGTGTGTGTGAAGTTCCCAACCCGCACTGACCCCGAGTGGGAACTATGGCCCAAGCCCTCTCATTCTGAGAGGAGGCATGTGCCTTGCAGTGGGACGTATATGGGCTGGGATGATGATGAATGAACGACTTCGTCCGCCACGCCGCCGGTCGCGCATAGTCGTGGGACGGCCGTTAAGGTTCAATTCTAGAGGTATGTTCACGGCCACAGAACTAATAATATAAGGAATAGAAATTTCATCCAAAAGAGGTTGCCACGAAGAAAAAATGATTTTCGGAAAATATGAGCCACACTCCTATGGGGGAGGCCATTGACGAGCACATGGATGTCTTTTGGCTGATATGATGATGATCGGTTTAATTTTTTTGATTAATTGACTACACAAACACGTGGCTTTAGGCGCCTCGAGCTTATATCTCGCATCACATGTCTGCTCTTTTTAACCTCCGACACAAAAAGAGGGGTGTTTGTTTGACCGCTATGTGCGTGTCTGGGCCAATCAACTTTTAAACCGACTATAATATGTCCGCGACATTTTTCAAACAATTGCAGATTTTTGTAAGTAAACATGTTTTTTTCTGTAATTTAATAGATGAATAGCATGAATACATGCCATCCTACGTAAGTTTAACCTATTAAACCGTGAAATATCTTGTTGGAAGTACGATTTTTTGGTAACGCCAGAGACAATTTTGGTAACGCAGGAGACGCCAAAAACGTCGGTTTAAAAGTTGATTGGCCCGTCTGTCTGTGGCTTCATAGCTCTTAAACGGGTGAACCGGTTTGGATGCGTTTTTTTTGTTTTCAAGCGGGTTTCTTGGCGATGGTTCTTAGACAAGTTTCATCAAAATTAGTTCAGCCGTTTCAAAGTTATCAGCTCTTTTGTTATGTAGCTGAGGAAGGGATCTTAGACGCATAATGGGCATTTACTTTATTTTCAAACATTACGTGTGACTGAATTGCGTTGGGGGTTTTTAAATTTTCAATTTATAGTTAATATTATTAGTTCTGTTGCACTGAGTCAATGTCAATAACTTTTGGTTTGATAGCACAGCCGACGGAGAGCTAGCCATTTTTTACTTGAGACGTAGCATCTGATTTTTCATAACAAAGCTTTTAATAATTTACTTGTACCGGCCGACGTGTTTCAATATCAAAGCAAATCTAACTACATACCTACGCTTTAGTGTACTTTTACAATTTTTTTGCCTTGTAGCAGTATACTTTTTAACCCTTTCAACGCCAACGACACATATAGGTGTCACAAAGTACAGTGTCAAAGTGATCTTGACACAATGACATAAGATTCAAAGCAGGTTTACGTTTTGTCGAGGCGCGGCGTTGAAACGGTTAATGCAATAAGGAGTTAAGCTCCAAACGCACAGACAGCGGAGGCGTGGTGGTGACGGTTGTAATATTCTAACTTGTATGAACGAGTTCGCGGTACGGTACCGCACAACCGTTCATACAAGTTAGAATATTACAACCGTCGCCTCCGCTTTCTGTGCGTTTGGAGCTTTAGAGCCACAAGGCTACACAAATCTTCGATACCCAACTATTTTGGTCTCTAAGCCTGTGTGTGACTATGAATTTATATTGCGGTAGTCGCTAGAGACCAAAATCGCCGAGAACCGAAAATACGCGAGACCTTGTGTACGAAGGGCCTCAGTTAGTGTTCTTTAGTATAATTTCCGGTAAGTCATAAAGTGCCATATTCAGTTTTCGCCGACTAAAAAATTATAGTCGAATAGTCGGCTTTTTCGTCTAATCGGTACAGTAAAATTACATAAAGTTTACCACTGACAGATGGTTTGCCTTCATTTCATATTCAACTTTAATGACCTACAAACAAAGCCAATTTTAGAATACTGCAGATTTCAGATTTTGTAATAGCTACTTTATTTGTATGGTGTTAAAGTTGGAAATGAAATGAAGGCGAGCCATCTGTTAGTGGTAAACTAGAAGTAAACGTATTGTACACCTATAGTTTTTAAATGTATTATAGCGCTTGCGTGGCCACTGCAACATTGGGAACGAGGTGGTACGTCAGCCACCAGGACAGGAGAGGCTGCGTGAGGGCCACGAACAGCAGGAAGTATACGCGGCGCTTGGTGCCGCCCGGCTTGCCCCAGGCCTCCGCGTACGGGCTGGGCGCGGCGTAGCCGGCCCCGTAGCCGTACGGCGCCGCCGCCGGCTGCTCCGGCGCCTGGGAACCGGATAGCACTTGCACGCGAAGCGTTTTTACCTGGAAAACCAAGTGTCAAGTTATAACGGTTTTGAATGATTCACGGTTCACAATAGACATGTCTCACCAAAATGTACAACGGTCGTCACAGAGACCGAGCCTAATTGTATGATAGAAAAAAAAACGAACAGAAGATCATGATCCTAAAATACTCAATGGGTTCGAAAACCCCTTAGTCAAATTGTACAAAAGTCAAAACGTATATAAATATCAACAAGCATATCCAGTCAATCCTATTTTGTACATTTTGGCCCAAGAGTGTTATATACTGAAAACTTCCAGACACAAGGACATTAAGACCATAGTGGATGCTGCCTTGAAAAAATGTTGACTAAAATATTTAGACAAAATGACCTGGTGTACTTTTTGACAATCAATGCTACAACTCAACATTTTATGCATTTTGCCATTTGTATCAAAATTACCTGTTACCATTTAAATGTTATTTGACTTATTCTTACGAAAAGTCACTTCTCAACTCAACAACATGAATAAATAGCATGTATTTTCTTAAAAAAATGTTCCTAATTTTCTATTCAATTTTTTTGTGATTGTCCCCTAATATTTTTTTTTTTTAGTTTTGTGACTATATAGACTGTATGAAAAAAACGTCACAAAATTTATAAAAAAATTTAGGACACTTTTTTATCATCAAAATCAATAGCGCTCAAAAATTTCCTCATTTGAAAAAGTAAACAGCACAATTTTTGTGTTAAAACTGTTACAAAAATGAAAACACTCACCAAAAAGTAAGACAGCGCGATACTACAGTACCCCAGCAGGCAGTAATACCCCGTCCGGCCCACCAGCAGCCCGGCCAGCAGACTCACGATCATGGGGATGTACTTGTACCCCGAGAACGCGAGCAGATCCAGGGTCTTCAGGTTAGTGTTGGTGTTGGTGATGTACAGCGTGACCAGGTACAGTATCATCTCGAATATTATGTAGGCCAGCGCGCTGGACGCCTGCATGCCGATCTGTTCCGGAGAAAAGCGGTGCTGGAGACCTTTGGAATTAAATAAATTATAATCTTAGGAAAAAAAGGCCTCAAAGAATCAGTTTGTTTAGAAACGGTATTTTTTCTACAAAAATCGGGATGGCGCCAGTTGGTTCTCCAATGGTCCACGGACCTACGACCTGGTTAAGGTTGGGGGAACTCATTGGATGTGGATGGTGGCTATGGGTACTAGGCAACGCATAAACTAAACATACTTATGTAGATAAATACATACTCAAATACATAATTAACACTCAAGACTTGAGCACAAACATTCATATTTTTCACGGAAATGTCTGCCCCGACTCAAGCTTTGTAGTTAGGTTCTCTAAATACTAGGCTATCCGGTCGCCGTGACTGATGAGATGAATGATGATGACGATGACCCTTTTGTGCGAATTCAACACACACTTTTTCGATATTTTTAAAGTTTTCTTTTCTCTGGGTGGAAATAGAGTGCCAATGTTCGCAAAGTCACTTACCTAGCATGAATCCCGCCAGTAGCACATAGGTGACGTATCCCATAGCCGGTAGGTACAGGTCGGGAGCGTTTAGGTCGTACCGCGGCTGCACAGGCGACTCTTGGTCGTATTTGACCATCCAGTCCTGACAAATTGCATAAAATCAATTATAAGGCCACATGTTAAGGCATGAAGGTGGCTGACATAGTTTCCACACGTGATGACGTGCTGGCCTTGTTCAAGGTGTAGGTTCAGCTGAGGCTCGGTTTGACAAGTAGAAATTTATTATTATTATTTATATTATCAGGCAGGCATTTGGGGGCAACTGATAGCAGATAATTTGGATAAAAATCTCCTTAAAAAGTTTGATATGAAGTATCTTTTTGTATTTTTATTTTTCAACTTCATTTTTTTTTAATGCTTTTACGGTCATCCTGTGAAAACCATATATTTCATACTAAATACAAACTGAAATATGGATGCCCAGAAAAAAAACCAGAAAAAAGAACAGCGCTGGGAATCAAACCCAGGTCCTCAGCATTCCGTGCCGAGTGCCATTCCCCTACACCACCACTGGTCAGGAGTCTAGACACGAATTTTTCCTATACATTCATATCTCACTTTGTTAGATCATCACTTGCGTGATACAGCGCCATCTATGTTATACCCTCATCGAGAGATTTCAACACTCCTTCGGAACTACCCGCTCACCCGGACAAGAGATGTCGCTACCTGTCCAAACTTTAACAAGTTTGATATATTTTTCTCCTTAAAAAGTCGTTCTCCCGTTTTAAAGTGACAAAAAAATGGTCACGTCAAGTATACATACCATGTGGGTGTAAGGGACCGAACAGTACGCATACCTTGTGGGTGTAGGGGAACAGTATGAGCAGTAGTTTCCTGGCGACGTAACGCGTGTCGACCGCGAAGTAGTAGCGCAGGCGCGCCACCGGCACGTAGCGGCCGAGCTCGCGCTGCACGGCCTCGCGCCCCGCCGACGCCAGCTGGTTGCCGTATTGGAGCGCCATGTCCTGACGCACATACCAAGGTTAACATCACTTCAGACACTTCAGTTTTATGTCATAGGTTCTTAGAGCCTGTCCAGATGAGACGTTGTGCCAGTGCATTAATTGGGATGTCTATTTTTTTGCAATGTATAGTAAATCGAAAACCATTTCGAGATAAATGCTTTTTAAATCGTTTTCCGTAGTTATTTAATTTTAATATTATGTAATGAATTTATTATATAACAAATAAGCAATGAACTTCATTTGACATTGGTGTAAATTGCGTGACCGGTTCAAGTCGTACTTTAATCTGTGTGGTTAGAATTCTTCACAATTTACGCGTGGATTATACTACGGAGTTTGATTTGGACCCGCTGTCTGACATCTAGCACATTGTCAGTGCCAGTAAAGTGACACAGTGTATAGTGTACCACTACGCAAAAAATAATTAAAGGGGTTGCCTTATCGTAAGCATTTAGATAGATTTAGAAATTTGGCATTGTGGGAGCCCTCAATTATAATCTGACGTCATCAACTAAAATAGTTTCAATAATTAATTTTGAAAAAAGTAGAGAACTAAATGACAAAATATTGAAATTAGTTTCTTATAATTGACTTTTCTATACAAAAAAAATATAAAAACCACTGGTAATTTTTTTTAGACATTCCCAATTGTAGTCGCTCGTTCCCTAAATATCAGAACTGCAAATTCTAGATTGCTGACTTACCCTATTTCTAAAATACCAAATTCCCAGAATACCAGACTTTGCTGTCACCGTGTTTTTCTCTATATCGGATTGCCAAAAAAGCTTGTTTTCAATACACCATGTTCCATTCAAAACCGAATTCCCATAATTCCAGATAGTGAAATCACCAGGCGCGTCAGGCAGGTTGTGGTTGTTTTAGGGAAGCCAGGGGTTGTGTTTTACGAGCCTGGTGATTATATATTTTTTTTTTTTTCCCCTCGACGTGTAGTTTTCGTCGGGTCGGGTAGTTTTGGGGACGTCTCGGGTGGCATGGCTTGTTTTGTGCTTTTGTTGTAATCTGCTTTTTATTGTCGGTATTAATGATGCTTAGCACTGTTTGTTTTGTTTTTCTTTTGTTGTATAATTATTTTGAATTAGTAAGTAATATTTTGTTCTCGATCCTCTTGGTTGTGGCAGAATATCAGTGTTTTGCTCCTATGAGCAATGTTGACCACTGAGCCACGGCCCTTTTGCACTACTGCAGCGCATACAGACAATATATAATGTTTTACTTTTAAGTTTGTACTGGCTTTTGTATTTTTGTTAATCTTGATTGTGTGTGCTTGCAGTACCAAATAAACGTCTTTATCTATCTATCTATCTATCTATATCTGGTATTATGGGCATTCGGTTTTGAATGGAACATGGTTTATTGAAAACAAGCTTTTTTGGCAATCCAATATAGAGAAAAACACGGTAACAGGAAAGGCTGGTATTCTGGGAATTTGGCGTCATTTTAGAAATAGGGTAAGTTGGTAATCTAGTATTTTGCAATTCTGATATTTAGGGAACAAGCGATTGTAGTATTCTTGTTTTTAATCTCTTTTTTATATTATTTTGTTTTGATTCAAATTTGAATACATAAAAGTAACTGTTTTTGTTTCAATTACAACACATTAGCGTTTAATTTCTTTTTCATTGTTACCTGGACTACAGGCTGCTGGAGCATGGATCCCAGTTGTCCCGGAGATGCCATGGGTGGTAAGGGGGCTTGTGGATAGCCAGCCATGTAGCCGAAATCTGAAACATTCAATAAATTTATGTGGCCAATATAGTATGATGTGATAGAAGACAAATTAATGTTCAAAATCTCATTCTCTCTTGATCATTCTATAGCAGATAATTTAATGAGATCAAGGAGGCCGTAAATCGAGTTTATACAATGAACATTAAAATTCAAATTATTTTATTACAAAAAATACACTGGCTCCTACACTATACTTGAAAAGTTTACGTAATTAACTAAATGTAAACAAAACAATGTCAACTGATGTCTTAAATACTGTAATTCTCCCATTAAACTATCTAAACATTTACATTTCTGTATTAAAATACGTTAGTCTAGTTTGTATTGCAATGATAGATGAATAAAATGTTTTGAATTCTTGAATGTGCCAAATTTTGAAACTGAAGTTTGTTTACATTTAGTGAACTACCTAAACATTTCAAGTATAGGCAAGGCCTGTTCTGCAGGTAACCAATTTGCATGTGGTGCAACAAATGTCAGGCGAAAAGTTAATTCAAATTTAAGAGGGTTTATACCTGCTGAGCTGGCAACGTTGCATTTTTGTTAGTTTTTCTCGATTATTCCATAAAAATTGAATGAAAATTATAAATGTTTTGAATACAAATTGTTCTAACATATAAGTTAATGTGTCTACTGCAATAATAATTAGTGATAGACTTTTATTTTCTTTAAAAACAAACAAATTATTAACTAACGGTTTTTAAAAAAAATAAAAGTCTTATCACGAATTATTATTGCAGTAGACACATTAACTTATATATTAGAACAATTTGTATTCAAAACATTTATAATTTTCATTCAATTTTTATGGAATAATCGAGAAAAACTAACAAAAATGCAACGTTGCCAGCTCAGCAGGTATAAACCCTCTTAACCATATTTTGCAAATTTTGGACAACCATTAATTTTAAGTACTTACATTTACAATACAGTCTTGAAAGTTCTTGGACAGAGTTACTGTTAAATTATATTATTGAACAAAGGAAAATAATTACATTAGTTTTAATTTAGCTACTTCACTATGTTTAAGTACACTATTAATTAACATTAACCTGACAAATAAGTAGTTACAGAAATAAGTTCTTCTAAAAACAGACAGCTTATATTTTTCCACAAAATCTTGCAGAAACATAGTTTAAAAGACAAAATAAAAAAAAAATTACATGTTTATTGACTTAATCTAAACCTAAAAACCCAACAAATATCTCCCAGATCACTGCTAATGGGCAGGGTGACAATAATGCTGGCTGTGTTTCCTCGTTGTATGGCAACGCCAATACATTGACCGAGGAAAGAGCCAGCCTTATGATCACATGTGGATCAGACAAGATTACTTTTTAAAAAATTTAAAATGTTTTTGAGCTTCAAATCCCCACGGCCCTAGAGCTTCATTAGAAAAAGCCGCAAATATGTAGCTGTCTGCCAAATTTGCGTATTTGCGGCGTTTTGCTGTTTGGGCCGTTACAGTTATCTATCTATTTGCAATAGCACTTAGCCAACACATTTTGAATAAGCTAGTAATTGAAGTGGAATTTCTCACTTGTCTGAGGCTGTGGTGTGGTAAAATCTTGTCCCGCATCGAGTTGAATGCCCTCTTGTGGCGGGCCGAAGCCTGGAGCGGGGCTGTATGCGGGCGGAGGCCCGTAGCCCGGCGCGGGACTGTAGGACGGCGGCGGCGTCGGTGCTCCCATCGCTGCGACATCGCTAACCCGCTTCGCCTTTCGCAACCCCCCCGGCTGACCCACTGCTCGTAAAAATGTCACAAAACATTAGTCAAACTCTACTTCCCATATGATAAATATAATTGCACAATCACCCACTCACCGTTCCTGGAAGCGTTGAAATTCATTTCTAAACCAATCTATAAACTAGCAGTAGGATAGAAGCATAGTAAGTAGTTAAATTAGCTATGTTTTTCAGTTATTTCGCTGATTGAAACACATCATCAGCGATTTGTCTCGATTTTCGTTTGACGTTTTTGTGACAGCGAGACGAGTTTATGTTTCATTTTACGATGAACATGATTAATTTCGATGGTAAAAATAATAAATATTCTAAATATGTTATTAATTTTCTGTATGAAATTATCAAATATTTAAACCTTGGAATATAATTAGCTATGAATTTTATATTGTGCTTAAAAATAAAATAACTAATAAATAAGTTTTATTTATGTCGTTTTTTTTGTTCGTAGAACGGAATGATAGCTATGTTTAAGCTGCTGTAAAAAACGATGCATGGATAATTTTTCTACGAAATCTCAGTGAATTATACTGTGTACCAAAAACTTGTTTTTGTGAAAAAAATGTCAAAATTGACATTTGGAACGTCACAGGTTAGATATCAGTCAACAGTCAGAGATACGTATATTATATCAACTAAACTAACAGATCTATTAATTTATAAACAAAAGAAAAAATTGCGATCTTCCGTATTTTGTGTAAAAAAAGCTTAGATTAAATAATTGTGTAATTCATTTATATTTTAGCCATCATGGCTTTAACTAACGTGTTGTTGGTGAGTCAAATTGCGGGCTACTTTGTGGGACTGATATTGTCGCTTTGTATCATGGTTCCAATGACCATGCATGTCCACGAGTTCAAGTAAGTTTAGATAGTAAAATGTCTAAGTTCCCAACGTAAATCATTCTTGCATCTTAGGAGATGCAACTCAAAGTAAAAAAACACTTTATTTTAGTCCTGAAATCTGGATCAATAAATATTTACATCAATTAAATACTAAGTTGATTGAGTTGGCAGCTATTGCTTTAAAAAATCTATGGCAGAATCATGTTTTGTCAGCTCATGAAAAGTATATCAGTAAATTGGTGGTATCATCACCCCTATTGAAAGAAAGAAAGACAAAAAATTTATTTGTGACAACAATAGCATAAAGGCATAAAGATTACAACATAAAGCAACTATCACGAAACGGACCCATTTCAGCATAATGCCGGCTCGAGAGCCAGCGCTGGTCTTCCGGTGGGACCGTGAGGCCGTCATTTGCTCGCTGCACACACAATCCCTATCCTGGCTATCCCTACTGTGAGCTTATGGGCTTATGGTCAGCAGAAAGTCATCACCATCATTGACTGTTCCAGTGGCCACTGCCTGCTGTTCTCGGAGGGACAATGGCAGGAGACGGACGGGCAGCTGAGTGTGAACTGGGCATCGATGGCCTACTGCAACTATGTCATTGGTGTCGGCATCCTCATGTTTGTTGTGTGCCTAGTTCAGATCTACAGGTTGGTACTGACTTAATTGGTAGTGTAGTTGACTGGGGCCTTAAGGGCTTAAAAATGGACCTTAAGGGTCTGCTGAGTCTATGCTACATAAATCAAATACGTATGCACTGTTTAATAGCTGTAATGAGACTCCGAACCAACTTGACAAGCAAATAAAAAACAAGATAGGAAGAATTCTAAAACAAAAGCGTTCAAAATTGGTAAAAAAAGTATAAAAACATAAATTCATATCAAAAAGGTTGTGCCTGCGGCACATTTCTCCCCTTTTTAGTTAGCTAATAACCTAACTAACTTTCTAAGGGGCCGTCGGAGCACGCCAGCTGTCGTTGCCACGTCCGCCACCCTAATAATCCCGTCTGCACCAGGAAATAACGCCGTCACTCGTCCTCTGGGCCATGATCCTCGAGGTAAATTACCATCAGCAATGAGGACCAGGTCTCCCACGGCCATGGTGGGGGCTTCTCCGTTGGCTGGTCTCGGTATAAGAGTGGGCAGGTATTCTCGGACCCAGCGTCGCCAGAAGTAATCTGTTAGGCGCATAGCTCTGCGCCAGCTGCTCCTACTCAGTAGGTCTGTCTCCGTCATCGTCGCAGGAATCGGTCGACCAGATGATGCGCCAAGCAGGAAA
This sequence comes from Archips xylosteana, assembly GCA_947563465.1. NCBI lineage: Eukaryota > Metazoa > Arthropoda > Insecta > Lepidoptera > Tortricidae > Archips > Archips xylosteana. The sequence continues at coordinate 722,705 of OX387362.1, read as the reverse complement.
TGGGCAGGGGTGAGAGCCTCTTCACCGTTAGGGTCGGACGACACATGAGTGAGCGGTCGCGCGTTGACTAGCGCCTCAGCTTCGGCCAGCAGTGTGTTCAGCACCTCATCTGACGGCGTACGCTCGGTGAGGGTCACGCGCAGAGCAGTTTTGACGCTCCGCACGAGGCGCTCCCAGGCTCCACCCATAAAGGGAGCTGATGGAGGCAGGAATCGCCAGTTAATCTTCTCATTAGCCGCGTAGTTAGAAGTGGCGCTTGCGTAGAGTGTCCGCAGCTCCCTGTTGGCACCGACAAAGGCAGTCCCATTGTCTGACCATATCTCTGTAGGTGTGCCTCTTTTTGCAACAAATCGTCGCAGGGCCATAATCGCTGCATCTGCAGACAGACTGTGAACAACTTCGAGATGTATGGCACGAACGACTAGACACGTGAATAGAGCGACGTATCTCTTCTCACGCCTGCGGCCAACTGCAACTTGAATTGGGCCAAAATAATCAAGTCCGACGAAAGTGAACGGACGTCGGTGATGCGCCAACCGGGCTTCAGGTAAATTTCCAACTGGTGGCCGAAATGTGACAGTACGACGTATACGGCATAGTTGACATTTAAAAGCAACTGATCGGACTGTTTCTCGTAGGCTGAGCAAGTGATAGTGCTGTCGAAGTTCGTTAACTACAGTCTCTGTGTTGGCGTGGGCGGCGCGACGGTGATGATGCTCCACAAGAAGACGAACAGAAGGGTGTCTACCATCGAGGATGACGGGATGCTTAGCGTCCTCAGGTACTCCTGAAGCTGCAGTGATGCGACTGGAGAGTCGGAGTAAACCATCATCACCCATCACGGGGGCTCTTTTGGCTAGACGGCTGGCGCGTGGTAGGGGTTGGCCAGGAGTACGTAGACGTGCTACTTCGCATGGAAAAGTGTCCAGCTGAGACTGGCGGAGAACGTGTGCCTCTGCTAGGCAAATGTCGCTGGCAGTCAGCTCGCCAGAATCCATCAGGGGAGATGTCGATGAGGAGGCGCTCATGGGCTGAAACATAAAGGTACACAAACCCCCCTCACATCGCACTAATTGAGCTACATCTAAACCCCTCCGACTGAGACTACGCCTCCGCAGTAGTGTTATGAAACGGTGTGCTACAGCGGTGGCTCGCACCAACCTAAGCCATGAGCTGAAACGGCGTGGATTGGCTGAAATTGGTGCTGCAATGTTCATATCACTAATAAAATTTACTATGAAAGATGGCTTCAGTTCATCTCGGCCCAGGGTCTGTTCGACATGCGGTTCACTGGGCCAATCTGAAGAGAGCAGAAATTCAGGGCCTGAGATCCAGCGGCATTCTTGAGTTAGCGCCGTGCGCTTCAATCGAGTCGCATCATCTGCTACGTTTAAGTGACTCGGCACCCAACGCCACTCGTTGACGTTAGTAGTCTCAAGAATCTCGCCCACTCTGTGTGCGACAAAAGGCTTAAAAGAGCGTGCGTCACTGCGAAGCCAACCTAGAACTGTCATGGAATCGCACCAAAACACTCTTCGCGATGCCTTCAATCTATGTGCTTCACAGATCGACAACGCAAGACGTGCTGCAATAAGAGCACCTTGAAGCTCTAAACGCGGAATAGAAACTGGCTTTAGAGGTGTTACGCGTACTTTACTACAAATAAGTGCGAGTTTCACGTAGCCGTTGGTGTAAATAAATCTCCAGTATGCAACTGCGGCGTAGGCAGATTCGCTAGAGTCTGCAAATATGTGAAGTTCGCACTTCTCTAGTTGAAGCTCGTTCAGTGAGTACCAGCGTGGGATCTGCAAATTGGAAACAGACAATAAATCCTCAAACCAGAGGCTCCACGCGGCACAATCGCTCTGAGAGAGTTTCTCGTCCCAGTCGAGACCCTTGCGCCATGAATTTTGGAACATAATGCGGCCTCTTACGACTATGGGCGCAAGAATGCCGAGTGGGTCGTAAATTCGCATGACGTGCGCTAGCACTTCACGCTTTGTGAGACTTTTGGGCAACACCTGTTCTTTGACACCAGTATTGAAGCCGATGGTGTCGGCAGCGGGTCTCCAAATGAGACCTAGTGTGCGAACAGGTGTCGCTAGACTACCTAAGTCTACATCTAAACTATGGTTTGCCATCGGTGCTGCCAGCAAACTCTCCTTCGGCAACAATAATAGTGCTTCGGGGTCGTTTGACACCCAACCGCGCATCTCAAACCCAGCGTTCTTATGGACAGTGTAGATATCAGCAGCTAGGCGCGCTGCCTGCTCTACCGTATCTAGACTACCTATATAATCATCCATATAATGATCCAGAACGATGGCTTTGGCTGCTTCGGGATAGCTGTCCTGAAACTCGGTGGCATTTTTATTTTTAATATATAAAGCCGTAAAAGGACTAGACGCAGCACCGAAAATCATTGACGACATTCGATATACTTTAATCAGTCCGGTAGGGTCGTCGCGCCACAAGAACCGCTGTGCATCGCGATCTTCGTGTTTAATTTTTATTTGTGGAAACATCTCACGAATATCAGCAGTTAATGCGACTCTACCTTCACGAAACCGCAACAATATTCCCAGAAGGGGTTGCAGTAGGTCTGGGCCCGTCAATAAAAACGAGTTTAGTGACGAGCCCTGCGACTTTGCCGCAGCGTCATGCACGACACGCAACTTACCTGGTTTATTCGGATTGACTACGCCGAAGTGAGGCAAGTACCAGACTATCGACTTGGCATCGCATACTTCTGTGCATAGTTCGGCGTAATCCTTCCGAAGCATGTCGTGAATGTTCTGACGGTACCTTTGCTCGTAGACGGCGTCTTTTTTCATTTTGCTCTCGAGATTCAAAAACCTAGACAAAGCAAGTCTATAACTGTCAGGCACAAGTAATTTGTCTGACTTCCAGAGCAATCCTACTTCAAACCGGCCATCGGGCAATCGACGAGCTGAGCGTTCAACTATATCAACGGCGCGATCGTCGTTGGCACAGCGAGCGACGCGTTTAGAGATGCCGATAGAGTCGAGCTTATACTGTTCTCGAATTAAATGCTCTATCTCTGAACGATCGTTCGACTGCCCAAGCTTGGTTTCGTCAAAGGTGGCGTGATTCACGAAGTCAACCAATGCGGTCTTACTACACCCAAAACCGAACAAAACCCAACCTAGAGCCGTACGGATTGCGACCGGTTGAGTTTTACTACCGCTACGTGAAGCCTTAGCCATAGTTAGAGACCAATTGTCAATACCAATAATAATAGTGGGCTTCACGTCACCGTAGGAAAACTCATCGGCAATGTCGGCTAGGTAAGGCAATGCAGCAACGCTTTGCTTTCGAACAAACTGGCGGGCGGCACCTAAACCAACAATCGACCTAGCCCTGCGAATGAAGTGAGTCTCGTCAGCGCTGCGACCCTTGATGTGGAAATCCACGTATTGCACCGTCGTCTCCTTCCTTAAGCCTCCCACGCAATCCAGATGAATCAGCTTCTCAGGACCAGTAACACCTAGTTTGGTTGCGATTTCCGCGTCGATAAATGTGGCTGTCGAGCCATCGTCCAAAAGGGCGTAGGTATCTACGCTGCCAGACGGGCCGGACACAGTGACTGCAACCACTTTCAGTAATGGTCGAGAAAATGACTGCTGTGAACAAGGAAGGTCGCTGGAAGTCAGCGAAGTCGTAGCGTGCGTGAGAACTTCTTTGAACTGGGGCTCGGCGCCGCAGGGCGCCGCGGCGGGATCGGTAACGTGAGGCTCGGCGACGGGCTCGGCGCGGCGCGTGGCCGCCGACGTTGACGGCTCGGCGTCGTCCTCCACCCCAACATGTGCAGCTGCGGCTCGCTCGAAATCCGTATTGTGCAGCAAAACGTGATGGCGGAAAGCGCAGCCATCAATGCCACATTGACCTTTCGCCTTGCAAAAGTTGAGTCTATGCCAACCAACCTTTAAACAACGATGGCAGACTCTATTCTTTTTCACAAAATGCCATCTGTCATCAACTGACATATGTTTAAATTTATGACAGTCAATCAAACTATGCGATTGACCACATACAATGCAGGAAGAAACGCTGCTCGATGCCGCCGTTGAAGACCGGCTCTTAAATGATGACGCGGACTTAGCGCGCTGGGCTTCAACAACAACATGAACTCTGTCTTTGAGCCGCCTGTTGTCCGTAGCGTGCGACACGGTCGGCGCCACAGACGGCTCAAAAATAACGCCGTATCTAGACTGCAAATCAACTTCGTACTCCAGGAAATCTACGAAAAGTTCTAACTTCGAAGACTGATTCGAGTCATGATATGCAGCGTACTGTATCCATCGCGTTCGTAACAGTGGTGAAATTTTACTAATGAGCGCTTGAAAAAGTTCAGGCGAGCGCAAATAATCAGTCTGTTCTAACAAACGTACTACTTCCACACAGTTACGGACGCGGCAGGCAAACACGGCGAAATCGTTACCTTCGCCGCTCACCTTAGGAAGGGCGCGCACCGCGGCCACCTCGCGCAGCACCACGAGCTCGGGCCGGCCGAAGCGCGCCGCCAGCGCGCGCAGCACGGCGCCCGGCTCGCGCGCCGACACCAGCAGCGCGGCCACGGCCGAAGCGCGCGGCGCCGCGCAGCGCCGCCCCGAGGCGCGCTAGATTTTCGACCGGGCTAAATGTGCTCTCGGTCGAATCGTAGACTCGTTTGAATGTCAACCAGTCTAAATGTGACTTGCCATCGAACTGAGGCAAAGCCAGGCTAACTTTATCAGGACGTATATTTTTATTGACGTTAGAAATCAAAATATCCAACGATTTTATTAGCTGCGGCACGTCCGATGCTGCAGCGACTTGTTCGGAGGGCGGCGCCGCGCCCGCTGGGAACTTGCAGGGCGGCGCAGAGCGGCCGGCCTGGACTCGCGGGTCTCGTTCCGGCACGAACGCGGCACAATCAGGCTCACCTTGCCCGACTTCAGGGACTTCATATCTGAAATTAGAACCATGATTGAGCGTACGTTCTTGATCACAATGGTCTACGCTGTTGTCGACCCAATCTTGAATGGACACGCGGCTAGAGAAGGCTGAACCGCGGCGGCTCGCGTCTGCGTCAATAGCAGCGAGTTCCGCGCGCAGCTCGGCCTCCGCAGCCTCACGTTCCTGCTCAAGCTGACGTTGCTTGAGGTCACGTTCCTGTTCGAGCTCACGTTGTGTCAGGTTGGCGATGCGGCGCGCGTGCTGCGCCTCTGCGGCCAACCGTCTGGCCACCACGGTGGCAGAAGAGCGAGACGTGGTCGTACTCGCGGGCCGGGACCGGGAGGTCTCTGGAGCTGCTGTCGCCGACATGGCGACGAGTCCGCTAGATGCGGAAGGTTGTTGTGCCTTCGAAGAAGAGCGGGACGTGGTCGGGCTCGCGGGCCGGGAGGTCGTCGGGGGTGCGGTCGCCAAGACGGCGAGAGGGCCGCTAGGTGCGGACGGTTGTTCCTCCCTCTCCGCACTTGACGAGCCTTCCGGGGCTGTCGCGAGTTTTTTCACACTGGCGCGTGTTTCTACGACCATTTTCACTACAATAAACTACTTATTAATTATGTATTGTGTGTACTCCCTGTTTCTTCATCCGATTGTAGGCTTGATGTTTCACTAGTTCACTCACTTTACCGGAGAAGGACCAAAATGTAGTTGACTGGGGCCTTAAGGGCTTAAAAATGGACCTTAAGGGTCTGCTGAGTCTATGCTACATAAATCAAATACGTATGCACTGTTTAATAGCTGTAATGAGACTCCGAACCAACTTGACAAGCAAATAAAAAACAAGATAGGAAGAATTCTAAAACAAAAGCGTTCAAAATTGGTAAAAAAAGTATAAAAACATAAATTCATATCAAAAAGGTTGTGCCTGCGGCACAGGTAGTGTTACAAGATTTTGTTTTGGATTTTATCCTTATATTTGCATATTGATTCATAAAGCATACCTATTATTATAATTGCAATGTGGAATTACTGACAGGTGCAATATCGCTAGATGACATTAGTATTGTGAATTTTGCTTCTGATTGGCTTATCCTTACTAATATTATAAATCCAAAAGTAACTTTATTTGTGACCTTATCTTATCACGCTAAAACCGCTGAACCGATTTAGACAAACTTTGGTATAGCCTCGTTTTGACCAATGTGCTTGGCTTGATTAAGGACATCCCCATTTCAAAGGAATTTACATCATTTTAAATTGGAACAGAGTTGCATTTGTTTTGTTTCGTATGATTTGAAAAGAAAACAAATTCAAATCTTTTTCCTATTTACCGTTGACTCATATTTCACTGGTATTTTTGCTTGTATGGCGGGCAGGACGAGGATAAAGATTGATTTATTAATCGCCACAATACGGCGGGGAATACGCGTACGGGTAACAATAATCGCTGCGATATCACCTCGTCGCAGCGATTATTTTTACCCGTATGCCTACTCGCCGCGGGTTGTAGCGTGCTCGACGCGTTCGCGCTCCGCCGTAGAAAATCACTTGTGTGGTAGGGCCCTTATTGACAAGTGTATGTTATAAGCAATAAATAATAATAAATCTATTTATTCAGATAACTTGGATCCATTATTTGTTAGTTACAATGTGTGCTTAATAACTATGTTAGTAAAAATTACAAAATAAAAGAATAAAATAGTGTCTATCTGTGAATCACCTCTGCGCCATTCCATTCGAAATCGCACAGCAGTGACTCACAATAGGACAGTCAAGCCTGTTTGAAATCATCTTTAGGATGCTGTTGGTGCTGCCTCTCACGCGGCGCACCAGGGACGCACACCTTTTACGCATCGTTGCGTAAAAGCAATCGACGCGTGCCGATGCAAACATCCCTGATGCACTGCAACATCGAGGCAGCCCCAACAACACCCTAAACGCATTATTATACTGCATTGCGAGTTATATTGGTGTAATACCTCTAAATGATTATTATTATAATGTGTGTCAGACTGTCGATGCTGCTGTACCGCGAGCGCGACAGCTCGTTCCTGTCGGCGTTCGTGGAGGCGGCGGGCTGCGCGGCGCTGTGCGCGCTGGCCGTGTCGGCCGCCGCGCTGGTCACGCTGGGCTTCATGGCCTGGTGCCAGAACATCGTGGCGCGCTTCCCCAGGTACAGTCAAATTACATCAAGTTTACCACAGACAGATGGTTTGCCTTCATTTCATATTCAACTTTAACGACCTACAAATAAAGCCAATTTTAGAATACTGTTACCCACGTTTGCAGATTTTGTAATAGCTACTTTATTTGTATGGTGATAAAGTTGGAAATAAAATGTAGGCAAGCCATCTGTCAGTGGTAAACTAAAAGTAAACGTATTGTAAGGGCAAACGAGCAGACCGGTCACTTGACGGCAGGCCCGGCCCGAGTATTCCGGGCGCTCTCAGGGCCGGATTTAGGGGAGGGCAACCAGGGACAAAGCCTCCACAATAGAGGGGCCCCCACAATAGACTTTGAAAAAAAAAAAAATCAAATTCCGACGAGTAATTATTTGGATCATCATCATCATCCCAGCTTATATATAAGTCCCACTGCAAGGCACAGGCCTCCTCTCAGAATGAGAGGGCTTGGGCCGTAGTTCCCACGCGGGTCCAATGCAAAGGGAACTTCACACACACCATTGAATTTCTTCGCAGGTGTATGCAGGTTTCCTCACGATGTTATCCATCGCCGTAAAGCTCATGGTAAATTTCAAATATAATTTCGCACATAAATTCCGAAAAACTCAGAGGTGCGAGCCGGGATTTGAACCCACGACCCTCTGCTTGAGAGACCATAGGTCAAACCACTAGGCCACCACGGCTTTTTTATTATTTGGATATTATGTAGAAAATAATTTGTGGACAGGGGCCTCCACTACTTTTATGCCCCCAGGCCTCCAGACCTCTAAATCCGGCCCTGGGCGCTCTAGGCAAAAACACTGCAATGGCGCCCTCTTAAGAGATTTGTGACGAAATAAAACAATAATATAAACAAACTGTTTAATTTTTAATAGAAATATTATAGTAGGTATAGTCGACCAAGTAAGTGCTTTACCATTTTTTATGTCAGTTCCTACATCAGAAGAAAAACAATAAGGCTGATTGTCACATTGACTTGTAAGTGAAAATGGCCTTTGATGTTTTAAGCCGTACAACTGACATTGAACTTCAGGGTGGTAAAGGAATTTCTTGGTCGACTATACTTAATTAATTGGTGTCAAGTGTTCCATGATATTTATGGTGTTTTATTATTATACTGTATTAAATGATAGATCCTAATAATCCTTTCAGTTGTGACGTCGCTGCCGGCCAAGACATCGACAAGGAGGATAAGATATCAACAAACGGCTTTTACATGGAAATGGGTACTGCACAGGTAAAAAGACTTACTCATCTCTAGCCTATATGCCCGGCTGCTCACATGCCTTCCCTCAGAATGAGTTGCACATTAAACTGCTTTGCAAATACACAAGACATGATCACCTGGGATTTTCAAAGCCTAGACAAAAATAAATAAAAAAATACAAAACATATGCAGTTCCCTTACGATTTTTCCTTTATCGTAAACATCATGGTTCATTTCAGATGCAATGCTGATACCAAATACCTAAAGGATAAAAAATGGTTATTGTGGGTTATCCCTAAGAGATAGACATATACCATCGCGGACTTTTTTGTAGACCTTTTTAAGGTGTACAATACTGTAGTACATTATTTTGATCTATCTCGTAGGATTCAGCCAGCGTTTGCAATATAAGTACAAAAAATGTGTCTATTTACGACATCACATTAAAAACCTCTAAAATTATCAGTGTTTCTCTACTATATTATGCATGTATTAGACATATAAACCTTCCTCTTGAATCACTCTATCTATCAAAAACAGCCGCATTAAAATCCGTTGCGTAGTTTTAAAGATCTAAGCATACATATGGACAGGCAGACAGCGGGAAGCGACTTTGTTTTATACTATGTAGTGATTAGTTTGATACTCAATATTGATATAATAATTGAGTTTTCTGTACAAAAAAGCCATTGGTATTTTTTAGCCAGCCCCAATTGTTTGTAGTTTGGCGCGTGGGGCGCCTTCGCGACGTGGGTGGGGCTGGCGGTGTTCGCGACCCTGAAGCTGTGCCGCTACCACCAGCTCGAGAACATCCGCGTGTCCATGTACCGCGAGCGCCAGCGGCTCGTCAACGAGACGCCCACGTCCACGCCGCCGCTCGATACGCGCCGCGCGCACGCCGTCGCGCCCACCGAAGAGCGCTAACACCCATTACAGTAAAATTACATAAAGTTTACCACTGACAGATGGTTTGACTTCATTTCATATTCAACTTTAACGACCTACAAATAAAGCCAATTTTAGAATACTGTTACCCACGTTTGCAGATTTTGTAATAGCTACTTTATTTGTATGGTGTTAAAGTTGGAAATGAAATGAAGGCAAGCCATCTGTCAGTGGTAAACTAAAAGTAAACGTATTGTACTCAATATACAGTCAAGTCAGTGGCGTAACAGTAGGTACACCGTTGAAATGAGTCCTCGTCCACGCGACAACGGGCTGGGGGTTATGACGACTAGACCCCGTTATCTAACGTTCAGTTTGGGGGCAAGTGATGGGGCAGTTTCGATAATCGGAATCGATAAAAAACGAAGATCATTTACTCACACACTAACATAATTATCCGTAGTTATCAAAAGATCCATACTTACCAGAGCTCTGCTATAGTGATTTTTAAATTATTATGAAATGAAAGAAAAAAAATATTTGTTTTATTTTATTTTTGTAAGTATGTTTCATAATAAATTAGGTAACAATATTTTTTCCAAATTATATGAAGTCAAACTTCGTCGCATGCTTGTAAAAAACCATTTTAAAAATGTAAATGGTTTTTCGGGCTCTACAGACGTGACCGGCAAGAACTGTAGTTTTTTGTAAAACTCTATGCGGCTTTTGTTTACAATCAATTTGAACTTCCTTATTTTCTAACAACTGATTAATAATTTTTACAGATTTAAAGCCTGGATTTTTATTTAATAAGTTTGTTAATTTTGCATGAATCAATTTCCCTTTGTGGTGCAGCCTCACTAATGAAATTTTATTTGAATATCATGTCCAATATTCAATGACTGTTTCAATGGCAACTTGGGATCTTGTAATTTTGTAATGACTGTTGATAAAATTGTGAAATGGGTGTGTATATAATTTATTTCGTTTGTTAAATCTTTGTCCGTCGACATCAGCTATAGACAGGCACACCACACGAGGCCTGTACCGCCCCAGCCCCTGTACTTTTCGGGCGTGGACTCATTTAAACGGTCTAGCTATATAGGGCGGCAGGGCTGGCTCAATGGCACGGGCCCCCGACCCTAGAGGGCCCCGGCCAAAGAGGCCGCGAGCTCAGTCATAACATTAAAATCAAATTACGAGATGACTATTTTTACTGTGGTCCCGTCTAAAGTATTTGCAATGAGCCTCAGATGGTATAGTTACGCCACTGAGTCAAGTGTAAAAATATGGGTAATACAATTTGTTCATAAATTATGTCCCATAGCTCTTATATCGTCGAATTAAGGTACATAACGATGAGAAGGTTAAATCGATACATATTTTTGCACTTGACCATACTAACTAGTGTACGGCGGTTAGTTTTTGTTATTTAGAGCTATTGCTAATGGGTTGCATTGTAACTGGCCATTTTAATTTTAAAGTGTACAGTTCCTATGATTTCTGACTCATCGTAGAAACATCGTTTTCACAGTAAGAGTCATAGGGTGGGGCCGTGAAGCGTTTCAACGGCCCTATCCCGTGTGTAATCATAATCTAAGGATAATGTCCATGAACTAAAACCAATTGCTAGTCTGCGATCACACACCTCACCATGGTTGACGGACGTACTACGAGTATTAGTCGATTTTGGTAACACACGGGACACGGCGGTTGAAACGCTTCGATGCGAAATATTTTACATATTATTACGCGGTCTCGCATACCTACCGTGGTCTCTACGCGACTGTCAACGCTGAATCGGCTAGCCGATCAAAAAAGCTTTCATCATCATCATCATCATCATCAGCCTATGTTTGACCACTGCTGGACATAGGCCTCTCCCATGGCACGCCACTGAGCACGATCTTAGGCCACTCTCATCCAGCTCTTGCCAGCCGCCTTGCGAAGATCATCGCTCCACCGAGTCTGAGGACGTCCCACGCTACGTAAGCTAAAAGCTTTATGTCCAAGCAATAAGAGCGAAAAAAAAGATGGTCGACTTTTTTGCTCTTGTTACATCAGGGACGGATATGAAGGCCCCCCCATCTCCCATTGGAGACCTAGTACATTATTATCGAAGACAGTTTTTCAACAAAATGACAATTAATTAATTAAGTAGGCCTCCAAATATCATTAGCACAGCCCCACAGACTCGCGGGCCGCTTTTTTGATCGGCTCGAGCTGTTTCTGCGCCGATAGATGTAGTGTAGGAATATCCTAAAATGACTACCAGCTCTCGGACGAGGGTTGCCAGACTATAGAAAGTTCTAAATATACAGAAATGGGGATTGCAAAGGTCTACCGCACTACTGGAAACGGCAATAATGATTCAATATTTCAATAAACTAATAAATTCCTAACAAAATAACATTAGATGAAATAAGTAAATTTAACAACAGCAAATATTAGTAAATGTAGTGGCAGCATCGTTCACAATTAAGATTTTATGAAAACATTTTTTTTTTCGTTTTTATAAAATCTTATATTTCGTTGAGCTAAGGTACTGCTGAGAAAAAACATATAACATTTAGGTACTTACATTTGTCCAGGTTTTTGTGAACAGTCGATAAATATTGCTAATTGGGCAATTGATACCACCAATCTACTGACATACTTTTTGTGGGCTCTGTCAAAACGCGATTCCCATAGTATTTGTTTGGTAATAGAGAGCTGTGACGTGATCTGTTTTCAACTCAAATGACAATTAATTTATTCGAAAGTAACTAAAAATTACGGTTAATTGATAATTTATTTGGTCTTCAGGGGTGGCAACAGCTCGTGCCTAAGATACCACGTTCTCTAAATACCAGATTTGTCAAAATACTACATTACCTTTCTCATTATAACTATGTCCAAAATATGGCATTCCACCAAAAAAAAAAAAACACTTCCTTGATTAATATTCGATTTTGTAATGTGGTGCCGCAAGAATCTGGTAAGCTAGGAATGTGGTAAATAGGTATAGGTAACGCCACCAGAGTTGAGGCCACGCACACAACCACATCTCATGTAATGACAGCGGGATTTTGACGTTGTGTTGACGTTTAACGACGGCCTCAACTCTGGTGGCGTTACCTATAATGTAGTATTTTGAAAAATATGGTATTTTGGGAACGTTGTATTTTAGGCACGAGTGGTGTCAACTACCCAGCAAATAAAAATAAAAGTGGTTTTCTTCAAACAATTAAATCGATATTTAGTTAATTGTGTTAATCGTCAAGCAAGAATCAGATCAAATTGTCAATAATCTTGTTGTTACAAATACTTTCGGAATACTACTAATTTGTTGCTAACGAATAATGAGTTCATTATAAAGTATTAAAAATAAGGCAATAATTTATTGATGAAATGTTGATAGTATAAGTTATTGGTTTTACATGTAGATTTTAGCGCACAAGCCGAATTGGCGTAGCTACATAGTATGTTAGCTGATGTGGTCGAAACGTCGAGGTAATTAAAGCAATAAATTGACCCGTTTTAAGTTCAATTGTAATAATAACCGTGAGTGAAAATCGCGAAAGTTTAAAATTATTTATTGCAAAGATTTTTTGTTTTGATATTCGTTTGTTAAAGAAGCTAACAAATTTTAACATGAATATGTACATAATAAATCCATGTGTTCTGTACGTATGTTACACATCGCCTTCGCCCTCCCCCCTAGAAATGGTAGAACAAAAGTAATGTAAAAATAAGCTGAAGCCTTCTCTATGAATCATACCTATACCTAGAGATTTTCCACGATCGATGCAACTGACTTTCTTCTGTTACTTAGTTTATCGATATCCTATAGATAAGTGGCATTATGTCAATGTGACACGTTTGAAAATATATGAACAATAATGCCAAACCGAATTGATGTTATTATTATGTCAAACGCACACACGTCGTTCGTGCCAGGAAAATCTCTAGGTATACTCATGATCTCATCATAAGTGCTTATTGGTTGAAACATCTGACTGGATTTTTACACTGATTTCTATGAAGCGTCGCGCGTCGTCGCTCATACATTTATACCTATTTAAAATGTGTGCGGCTTTAAGGTCGATTCATATCTTAACTTTGAGCGTGCCAGACATCGACAAAATATTCTTTCCGCGCATACTGGCCGGGCATATGCAGTCGTTAATAGACACTGTATAGAAGAATATTATTTTGTCTACCACGGCACGTGACTGGCGTGCTCGGTGTCTGTGTAAATAGTGCTAGAAACTGGCGATGGACGTCGACGTCGACCAGTCCATTTTACCATCGATCGATTGTTGGAGTTTATGTTTATATCTGAGGTAGTATTGTTTCATGCGCTGGCGTTTGCAATCGCAATCCCTGTTTCTTTCTACCCTCATCCTATACCGTGTGGCAGAAAGCACAGGTCGATTCACAAGAGCTGGCACGAATGGACTGAACGAAAGTAATGTCATTTTGACAATTTTGTAGGAAAATGACTGATGCATGTCATATTCATATTTGTGTGAATAATATTCAAATAGGTAACACATAGATAGATACTTCCATTCGCTCATTCGATCAATTCGTGCCAGCTTTTGTGAATCGATCTGTAGTAAAAATGATTGTGATTCCGAGTGCTTTAAACAATAAGGCCTCTGGTCTGTTGAATAGTATTTGCAAAGATTTATTTACACTTACCTTTACAAAACAATGAAATTACTGTTTGATTCCATTACTCGTTATTTTTATAAGAATGTGATAATTGTAAATATAGCTTCGTGTACAAAACATGCATTGTATTATGTTTAGTTAGTATAGCCCTTCCAGAGTCACGGCGAGAAGCTTCGAGAACTCCCTAGAAGCGAGAATGTTGAGTTTCTTGTCTTCTCGCGCTCGGTTTTGGTTTATCCTGCTTTAAAGGAGTTCCACGGACGAGAAAAATGCATAAGTTTGTGGAAAGACTCGATTAATCTCACCGTGATACTGTACGTACGGGCTATAAGAGTTCTATATGTGTAGTAAATAAGAGCGTGTTATTTTATTTAATTATTAATTTGGCATATCATAAAAATATACTAAGATCTCATATTGTTTTTATCGTTTTGAACTTCGGCATCAGACTAACGATATCATTCGACGGGAGCTATGCTGGCTCGTCCCGCATATCATTTATATGTTTGTATTTCAACATACATCACATCTCGCATTAAGTAGGTATACAACAATTTCAAATTGCATCCCAGTGCCAATAATATTTTTAGATGGCATATTGCTTTTTCGAAAACGATCTGTTGATTTAATTTTTGATCTGCAACAAGTCGATGAATGTAGTCCCGCAGCTGACATGTCGGTACATATCGCCGTCACACATCGGAGCTTTCTAGGTGGTCAAAAATATTAGAACACGAACATGTTTTCAGATGTTTTTTTCTATTGTTTGAAATGAATTCCCTCGTAATTTTTTTTTCAACGTGTTCTAGTTTCGGTATACCTAATAAAAAAATGCTTTATTATTTTTCCACGCGTGTTGTAATGTGATGTAGAATATCATCATCATCATCATCCCAACATACGTCCCACTGTAGGGCACAGCCCTCCTCTCAGAATAAGAGAGCTTGGGCCGTAATTCCCACGCGGACCCAGTGCGGATTAGGAACGTCACACACACCATTGAATTTCTTCGTAGGTGAATACAGGTTTCCTCACGATGTTTTCCTTCACCGTAAAGCTCATGTTAAATGACAAATGAAGCTTCGCACATAAATTCCGAAAAACTCAAGAGGTGCGAGCCGGGATTTGAACCCATGATCCTCTGCTTGAAAGGCCATAGGTCAAACCACTAGGCCACCACGAACTTTGTATAGTATAAATCTTCCCAGGTGAACTTTTCGCTTCGAGCCCTTATCTTTCAAAACAAACGGTATCGTCCATAGTATTAAGGTTCAAATTTAATGTAATGGCTCGAAGCGAAAAATTCACCTGGGAAGATTTATACTATAAAGATACTGGTGGTCTTGAATTATATACGCATCCAAATGGAGGGGTTTCACTTCTTTCAGATATTCGTTTGGTATACGAAACGTATGAAGACCAAAAAGTTGGATCTTAAGTCGTAGTTAACCATATAAAACGACTAACTGAAAAAGATTCTATTACTATACTGTATGGTTCATTTTCGCGTCACAACTCAACTTTCATTTCAGTTTTTAAGGTGTCCAATTTTTAGAACTCTATCCAAATCGCAAACGGTGGTATGAAGTGCAGTCGCCCCGTAACGGGAAATAAATACTTTATTTTATTATGTAATATTATTTGCATCGCAATAAACCGATATATACTAAGGAGATGTTATCTCTCCGAAACTGTTCACCGCTGCACTAGAGGATGCGTTCAAGACTCTGAACTGGGAAGGGCGTGGCATCAATGTAAATGGCGAATACTTCACTCACCTTCGATTTGCCGACGACGTGGTGCTTATGGCTGAGACCTTGGAGGACCTCAGTGCGATGCTCGCTGACCTCGGAAGAGTCTCCGAGAGAGTTGGTCTTAAATTGAACATGGACAAGACGAAGGTCATGTCGAACGCCCATGTTGTACCAACTCCCGTCGTAATCGGAGATACTTTGCTCGAAGTTGTTGACGACTATATCTATCTGGGACATACAATCCAATTGGGTAGGTGCAACTTCGAGAAAGAGGTCAATCGACGAATTAGACTCTGCTGGGCAGCGTTCGGGAAGCTCCGCAATATCTTGTCATCCGATATACCGCAGTGTCTCAAGTCAAAAGTCTTTGACCAGTGTGTGTTGCCAGTGATGACTTATGGCACTGAGACGTGGCCGCTAACGATGGGTCTTATAAGGAAGCTCAAGGTCACTCAGAGGGCGATGGAGAGGGCTATGCTTGGAGTTTCTCTGCGGGATCGCATTAGAAATGATGAAATCCGCGCGAGAACTAAAGTCACGGACATAGCTCGAAGAATCGCTAGACTTAAGTGGCAGTGGGCAGGGCACATCGCCCGTAGAACTGACGGCCGATGGGGCCGAAAGGTTCTCGAGTGGCGTCCGCGGACCGGAAGACGCAGTGTCCGATCTGTTTGGCGAGCCTTGGGGGAGGCCTATGTTTAGCAGTGGACGTCTTTCGGCTGAAATGATGATGATGAATGATGAACCGATATCTAACCACTAACAGAATAATGTTGAGGGCTTGTTTCATAAATTCTGATAATATCTAAGTATAAATAATCTTAAGTATCTAAGTTATTTTATGTGACGGATATCTATGACGTCTCTGCTTAATCGAACTAGATAAACAGAGATGGCGTCACACATCTTTCACATATAATAACATGAACTTATCAAAAAGTGTTGTAACCCCAAGTAGGTAAAGTAAAAGTGCATTTTGAATAACATGTTACCGCGTGTAGTTAACCTACTGTGAATACTTATTCCTGTCATTAAATAAAAACAATACGTTTATTCAAGAGTCTTTAATTTTTGAGTAATCAATAAATCTTCCTTTACACATAATTCAGTCTTTTTTTAATATTTTTTAATGATTTATTTATTATTTTTAAGACTTATTTATTTTAGTCTTAAGACTACAACTCGAATTTAAATCTAAATCACATTAGAGATCTCGAATTACTAGTGCCTTATCTAGAGACGTTTTTTTTCTGTTAAACTTTTGGCGACTCTCAGTAAGGCAAGTTACATGTTAACCTTTCGTATGCCGGAATTTAAAAAAAAAAAAGTCGTGCATTCTAGCCTCAACAGTTTCATATAAATCCAATGATACAGATTTTAAAAAAAATACAAAAAGAAAGCCTTAAATTGGGTACGGATCCGGTACAAGGCATACGAAGGGTTAATCTAGTTCGTACGAACAGTTTGTATGGGCGGACGCCACGAAAATACAGTGATCTCGTTCCAACGTTGGCCGATGGAAAGAGCGAACGATTTGTATAAAATACAGGGTTATTTGTAATTCACTAGCATCCTTTTAACCCTAAACTCCTACCATTTAAACAAATGTTTTTTGTTATACGACTTTTTAAAATGGAGTACATTTTTTTTCCATACACGGCACAGAGTATCGTAAAAATACAGGTAATCTCAAATTTTCAAAACGTTATTACACCAAAAATATAAAGTTATGACAAAAGTCGTAAAACAAAAAAGATTTGTTTAAGTGGTAGGAGTTCAGGGTTAAAAGGATGCTAGTGAATTACAAATAACCCTGTATAACATAATTTCAAGTACTTCCATATTACGTGATATTACACTCATCAAACGTGCATAGGGATATTTTTTATCTCTAGACAGTTTTGAACATTTCAATATACTTAGGCATATTAGGTACTACTGAGTTAAAATATCTGTCTAGGGATTAAAATATCGCTAGGCACTTTTGATGAGTGCATAAATTAATAATAGAAAAATAGCGTAAATAAACAGATTGTCATAGTTTGTCCTGTACTACGTCGATAGCAACGTATTTCCAGAAATGGAAGGTAAACTTTTTTTTTGATTTATGTACTTTGCTTTGTAAGCGCAACCCTATTGCATTGCATTTTGAATAGTCGTTTCAAGGATTTAGCACAAACCAATACTCATAATAAATAATTTTATAGGTACGACGTGCAAAAGCATACATAAGCTTTGTTTGTACATAACCTTTTTATTCTGAGGCCTTGATTTAAAGGCTGGCATTCACCACCTCTTTCTACCTTTATAATAATTCCCTTTGACAGAATGAAATGGCGAATATGATTTTGAGCGAGTTTAAATATTAATGCGGGCTCTGGGTCAGCTCAGAATACAAAACTATTTATTTTTTGTTGCTACATATATTTCGTCAGTTAAATCTACAAAAATGTATCAAGTAAACGTTTGACGAACTTGTTTCCGAATTTAATCCTACAAATACAGACTAGTCCTTAATCAACAATTAACGTTTAATATTTTCATCGGAATTCCCATCTCCTTAATTGATTTGGAAGGAATGAAATGCCAAAGAGGACTTCCCGAATAAATTCTTTGGCTTTAAGCAACCCATTATAGGTAGGTAGATACTACAATTTTATTAGCCGTTTAGGTTAATTTCGTCCACATTCCCACTTCGTCAGCAATCCCATTTCATCCACAATCAATTCCCAATTCGTCCACATTCCCACTTCGTGAATATTCCCATTTCGTCCACATTCTCATTTCGTCAACATTCCCATTTCGTATGAAAATAGTAACGAAATTGGTAGTGTAGATATTCAGATGAATAGTATTGACCCGCACCGTGCTTAGCAAGTATTTTTCTTAACATGAATACCTAAATCACAAAATAAATAAAATCTTCCCTGAGAATTAAGCTAAGAGATAGCGAAAACCGCATTAAAATCCGCTAGGATTGTTGACTAAGTTGGAATGTGGACGAAATGGGAATGTTGACTAAATGGGAATGTGGACCAAGTGGGAAAAGGACGAAATGGGAATGTGGACGAAATTAACCTAAACGCAATTAGCTACAATAAATCAAATAAATAAAATACCTATACTCCATTTATTTTAACATTTGAAACTTAACGGTAAAATTTGCACACGTTTTAAAATGAAACAACGAAACTATTTAAAATTGTGTTAACTTCTATAATGAAAACTAATAAATACCACTAATAAATGTACATGTAGGTACAGTATTACCACTTATATAAGTTACATCGGCAATAATCGTTTGCGCAGAATAGTGCAACCAACTTTGATCAATTATAACTGTAGATCCAAAGTCGCGCGCCCGAAAATGTCCGAGCCAAATGAGCGCCACTTTGATAAGTGGCCTTCTTTTTTCTCAGTACGTTGCGTGAAATTGTCAAGTTTAGCTGTCAAGTGTCAACCGAAATTCGACTGTAATGAAGTAAAGACTAGGTTCAAATTTCTGTGTAGGTGATGATTTTAATTGTTATGCAAACAAATAAAATAGTTCGGACACTTTTTGAAGGGGATTTTGTTCGGTAATGTGTATCTTCAGTTATAATTGATCAAAGGCAACCAAACACCGACTGAAACCGAACGTGAATTTATACCAATGACATTAACACCTTATTATTTTACCTTATGGCTTCAAATACAAGAACACGGACTCATGCTATCTGGCTCTTAATATAAGTACATGTGAGGTTTTTCTAACGTGAGGCATCGAATTTATAGTATAAAATAGCACAATAAAATATCAATGGAATCTTTACCGAATTTACTCAATCTTTGTTATGACAGCATAAACAAGCTTGGTTGCTAACCACTAGAAAACCATAGATGACAGGGAAACAACCAATAGTGGACAGTTACGTGACGTACGTACGCGTGGTATGCTATGATTGGCTGAAAATTTTTCGCTCCACATCAAAATAAGTTTTCTGCGCAGGTACATCGGCGTAACTTATAAACGTGGTACTACTGTATTTTTAGTCCATTTGTGTTCGAAATACCGAGAAACGTGCGTTACAATTTGAACGTTAATTCAAACCTTAAATTAAACAAAGTATAATTGACACCAAAATGATCGAAATGTCTTAAACAAAAAGTTTGACCCTCGTAACGCCCACGTCAATTGATTATCAGAATTGAAACTTATTGTCAATCAGGAAAAGCTGACATTTGCTCAGACGTATGTCTTGAATTCAGTACGTTGGGCCTTAGGAGGTTACATCTTTTTAATAAATTAACAAGGTATTTGTCCTAGTGTTTGATCTGCTAGTGGTCAATATATTACACCCTGCTGTAACCTCTAATGCTAATGAAAATGACATTGATTTAAAAATGGATACTGGGGCAGTGGCCAACACTGGGACATCTACCTGGCATTTTTAAATATCTACAGCTACGTGAAAAAAGTACAGTCGACCAAAGTGCTTTACCATGTTTTGAGACAGTACTTCAGAATTTAAACGATAAGGCTCCATCATCATCATCATCATGGATTCCAGGCGCGAGGCCCTACAGACCTATTCTATGCCACTGGTCAGATTCGTAAATGAAGGATTCGTGGATGATATTACGCCACCATTTATTACTAAGGCTGCGTATCCACCGGAGCTGTGCGAGGATGCGTTGCGAGGGATGTGTTTGTCATGAACCAATAGAAACACTTCATTTAAAAGGTCCTAAGTGAATGAAGTGTTTCTATTGGTTCATGACAAACATATCCCTCGCAACGCATCCTCGCACATCTCTGGTGGAAACGCAGCCTTAGGCTGATTGTCACACAGACTTGTACCTGAAAACGATCTTTGATGTTTTCAATCGTACAAGCGACATTGAACTTTAGGATGGTGAAGGAATTTGGTCGACTATACCTTGACCGTGTTTGAGTGGTTTCGGTTTACGTGGCGGCGGGATGTTTCTTGGTGAGATGCGCGCGCAGGTACCGGGGCTGCGCGAAGGTGGCAGTGCAGCCTTGGGTGGGGCACGCGAGGCGCGTGGCCGGGTGTGTGTGTGTGCGCGCGTGGCGTAGCATATCGGCGCGCACGCTGAACGCGCGCGGGCATTGCGGCTGCGGGCATTCATGTGCGCGCGCGCCGGCGTGCCGCGCCGCGTGCCTCCTCAACTGCGCGTGCCAACGGAACGCGCGCCCACACTCCCTACAAGACCACGTCTTGGCCTTGCCACCGCCGTGCGTCTGCGAGTGTATGTACAACCCCGCTTTACTCCGAAAGCGTTTCCCGCACGCACACTGCAGGCTACGCTCGGGGGAGTGTAACCGCTCGTGTTCGCGCAACGTGCCACGTGTACCGAAGCTCGCGCCGCACACCGTACACGCATGCTCTCGGCTCCCCAAATGGAAGTATTTCAAGTGGTAAAAGTAACTAGACGCGGCGGAGTATTTTTTGTCGCAGTGCGGGCAGGCGCGCTCGCGCTTGCGACCCGCTTTATCCGCCTCGGCTTCCTTGTCTTTGGCCGGCGAGGGGATCACGTCCGGGGGATCTTCGATGGCCGAGAACACGGAGTCGGGCAGCGGGCCGAACTCGCTCTCTGCGTCGCTGTGGTCTGAGAATTCGTCGCGTATGCTAGTCGGCGCGATCGTCGTTTCTGGTAGCGATGCGGTAACGATAGCCGGCAAGGCGGTGGCCGGAGTCGGGACGGTCACAGCGGAAAGGACTATCACAGGATTGGAGTCGGACGTCGGAGGGAAGGGAGCGGGGGAGGAAATCGAGGTTCGCGTTAGATCTGGGGTCGCAGGAATCGCGGGGGGTATGCTCTGTGCGTTTTTGTTTTCAATGTCGTCTTCGGTGCCGTTCGGGAGTTCAGGTCTGATGAGGGTTTCGGTTTTGACGGGGGCGTCGGTTTGTTCAGTTTTGACGGGAGGTTCGAGTCTGAGAACGGGGGGGAAGGGGGCGCGGACGCCGGGCGCGATAAAGAGCAGGGACTGGAGCGCGGAGGCGAGCTGCTGGGCGGGGGTGGGGTCGGGCGGCGGGAGGTCGGGGCGGTCGCGGCGCGCGGCCTCCTGCGCGGCGGCGTCGTAGTGCGCGGCGTGCGCCGTCATGTGCAGCAGCAGCACGCGCCGCGACAGGTAGCGGTCGCACTCGTCGCAGTGGAACACGAGCGCGGCGTGGCGCCGCTCCAGGTGCGCGCGGTACTGCTGCCGCGGCAGCCGCTCCGGGCAGAACGCGCAGCGCCGCTCCGTCCTGCAACAGCGCGAGACCTGCTGTGCCTACGTTGTAGACTAAGCTTTTGAGGCAGCATACAAACTTATACGATACCTACCTACTCTCTTTAGGTATACACACTTGGGCTTAAACAATTCTGCACTCATTTCTAACATTTTCAATCACCGGGAAGGTAAAGGTGAGCTGGCTTTTAAGAGTTCCATAGTCTTAATAAAGAGCCCTTATAGTTTGTCTGAAATTCAAAGTCCAAGTCAAAATATCTTTATTCACTTCAGGCTAAAACAAGGACTTATGAAAGTCGAATCTAGGTTCAGAAAATCCCTGTTGAGAAAGATCTGGTAAGATGCTCAACAAGCTAGAATTGTTTTCAAACAGATCTACGCTATTTGAAACTAAGTATCACCAATGCGGTTCGGAATTATTTCCAAACATCCCTGTCCATGATAGTAAACATTAATTTAGTCTGGCTCTGGTTCCAGAATAGACCCATCAATTTTTATAACATCGTAAAAGACTTAAAACCTGACGCACAAGCCACAACATTGCGCTATATGATATATACTAATTCCCTTCAGCATTACGGTGTAGAAGGCAAGTAGCACCGCACTATTTTCTCTATAAAGTCTTCAACCAATTTTTTCGTCACGACCATACTATCAAGAGTGAAGCAACGTAACGAAGAATGAAATAAACGTTCTACGCTGCCTCAAATACCTAGTTTACAATGTGGCCGGACATCAGCGGTGCGTGCGCGCGTGGCGCGTGAGCTGCGCGCGCAGACGGAAGGTTTTCCCGCACGGGCAGGCGTGGGCACGCTCGCCTGTGTGCACGCTCAAGTGGGCGCGGAGCTCGGCGCGGCGCCGGAACGTGGCGCGGCACGGCGGCGCGGGGCAAGCGTGGCATCGCGGGGCGTGACTCCGCGCGTGAGACCGTAGAGCCGCCGCCGAGCGGGATGCTACGCCACACACCGCGCACACAAACTCCCGCGCCTCTAAGTGGGTTCGTTCATGGTCGCGGAGATGATCCCGGCGGGAGAAAGCCGCGTCGCAGCGGGAGCACGCGTGCGGGCGGAGCTGCGCGTGCGCGGCGCGGACGTGTCGCGACAGGTTCCCGGCGTCGGAGAACCCGAGCCCGCAGGCGGGGCAGTGCCGCCGGCGCCGCGCCCGCGCCTCCTTTTCGACGGTCGCGTTTTGCGTTTCCGTTACGTACGCTCCTCTGGAAAGGATCGGGGAAGCCGTGTTCAGTGCGATCGAATTGAAATGCCAGATGCGTTTGAATAAAAAATATATTAAAGATAAATTGTAGTAGTGGTATTTACATAGTTTTCTTTTTTTAAAATAATAGTTTATTTGACACTATTATCAAACTAAATTAAACACGCGATATTTTCGTGAATTTTGAACGGTAACACTGAACTGCGACAGCACTCGGTTGCCAACTCAATTGACTATTTATTCATTTGAAAGGTCTAATCTAAAAATCTAATTTTATAGTGAGGAAAAAACTAATTTTAAAGGAAGGAAAGAAAGGAAAAACTGGCTTTAAAATTAGTCTGATTTTTCGGCAAATAAATGTTTTTTTTATTAGAGCTGCGTCCCGGTATCATCAGTTGATAACGTATTTAAGTTAGTCACTCAGAGCGGAGCGAGCACAAAATACGATCTCGTCTTGGGTGGGGCGGGTGGTGGTGGTGGTGGTGGTGGTGCGGAGGCGTGTGTGTGCCTGTGCGCGTGGCGGGCCAGGCCGGCGCGCAGGCGGAAGGCGGCGGGGCAGCGCGCGCAGCGGTGCGGGCGCGCGGGCTCGTGCGTGCGGCGGTGCGCGTGCAGCGAGCCGGCGTGCGCGAAGCGGGCCGGGCACAGCGCGCACGCGTGCGGCCGCTCGCCCGTGTGCGTGCGCAGGTGCTGCTTCAGGTTCTGCGAGTTGGCGAACGTGCGCGCGCAGTGCCGGCACGCGCGCCGCCGCCGCCGCTCGTGCGTCTCCGCCACGTGCCGCTGCAGCCCGTTGGGCGCGCGGAACTGCTTGCCGCACACGTGGCACACGCACGGCCGCTCGCCCGTGTGGATGCGGCAGTGGAACACGAACGTGTGCGCGCTGCTGAGCCGCTTGCCGCACGTGCCGCACGAGTACCACACGCGCCCGCCCGCGCGCCCCCGCGCCCGCGCCAGCGCCAGCCGGGTATTGGCGTCCAGTCGCGACACGCGCATGTTGCCGCCCGATAGATCGTCCAGCAGCTCCGGGTCGACCGCCGCGCGCTCCGCCGTCGATTCCTCGCTGGACTCCGTGAACTCCGGATAGGCGGCTCGGGCCCCGTGCTCGCCCAGGAAATGATTCCGAAAATTGAGAAGGGCCGCGTAAAAGGCGTCGTATCGGTCGGTCGGTCTCTCCGCGGCGAGGGTCGCGAGCGGGCGGTCGTCGTCGCTCGAGTCGCGGCAAGAGTCTTCGCTAAACGGGGTCGGGGACGGGGGGCACCTGCAACAGAGGGGCGGCGTTACGGGGCCGGTGCGTGGTCAGGTGGTAGGCGAGGTGCGAGGCGCGGCGGAAGGCGCGCGCGCAGTGCGGGCAGGCGTGCGCGCGCAGGCCGCGGTGCGCGTCCAGGTGGCGCAGCAGCGAGTTGCGCGCGCGGAAGGCGGCGCCGCAGCCGGCGCGCGGGCACGCGTGCGGCCGCAGCCCCGAGTGCAGCGCGGCGTGCGCGTCGCGCGTGGAGCGCGTGCCGAAGCGCTCCCCGCACGCGCCGCACGCGTAGCGCAGCGCGCCGGCGTGCGCGAGCCGCGCGTGCTGCGCCAGCGCGCCGCGGCTGCCGTAGTGGCGCGGGCACTGCGGGCAGGGCAGGCGCGCGGGCGGGGCCGCGTCGTGCGCGCGCGCGTGCGCCGCCATGTTGTACTTGTTGGAGAAGGTCTTGCCGCAGCGCGGGCAGCGCGCCGGCACGCGCTTGAGGCCGGCGGGGCGGGGCGGCGCGGGGCGCGGGCGCGCGCGCGGCTCGGCGGGCGCGTGGGCGCGGCGCACGTGCGCGGCGAGCGCGGCGGCCGAGGCGGCGCGGTGGCCGCAGGCGCGGCAGGCGGCGGCGGCGGGCGCGCGGCCGTGCGCGGCGTGCGCGTGCCGCGCCAGCGCGCCCGCCGCGCGGTACAGCCGGCCGCAGCACTCGACGGGGCTGCCGGCGCCGACGGTCACGTGCGAGGACAGGTGGCAGGCGAGCCGCGCGGCGGACGAGAAGGCGCTGTCGCAGAAGGGGCAGCAGCGCGCGGGCGGCGGCGGGCGCGGGCGCGGACGCGAACGCGGACGCGGGGGCGGGGGCTCGGGCTCCAGCGGCTGGTCGAAGGTGACGTGGTCGCGCACGAAGCGCGCGGCGGCGGCGGGCGAGCGCGGCGCGTGCGCGGCCACGTGCGCGGCGAGCGCGTCCGGCGTCGCAGCCGACCGCTGACACGGCTGACACACGAACACGAAATCCTCGCTCTCGTCCACGTTCAACTTTCGGAAATAATTCGCGAGCACTCTTTTAACGACCGCGGTTAACACTAATGGGTCACACCTGGAATGTACGTTTTAAAAATATACGTCCGGGTATAGCGTGAGCTGTTCGATTGATGAAAATATACTTACTGTGAGGTCCCCTCGGACGTGTTGCGTTCTTGAGCAGCTCGCAAACTTTCCTGCACAAAAAAAAAAACAAAAATCTACATATATCGTACATTTTAAATTATAAACAAATAGGCATGTACTATAAACTATAATACATTGCCCATGAAACCTAATAAAATAAGTACCAACCAGAAAATTTAGAAAGCACATAATTAATTGCGGAAGATGCTGAAGAAACATAATAACGTATCTAAACTTGTGACAAACATTGCAAGCGGTGGAATGTAAGCTGAACCTGGCAGTTAGATACTATTTCACTATTGTGGCGAGGCGAGAGGAGTCAAAAACAAATTTTGATGGCCATTGTGAGTTTTATTATTAAATAAAATATCTGGACAAAAGAAAAAGCTGTATAATATGAAAGTGAAAGGTCGAACGGGTTTGATCTGATAAATCCAAATATGGAAGACCCACTTGAACAGCCCTAAAAGACACACTGTGCGAGGAACTAGATAACTACTTCGATCAGAGAATAGAGCTGGTACTGTGAACAGGGTATCGGCACACTGCGTACCTCTTTCTCTTGAAGGCGGCGCGCGGCGTCGGCGGCGAGCGCGGCGCTGCGCGTGCGCAAGGCAGCGTCGGCCTGCGCGGCGCACTGCACCAGCTCGTGCGTCGCCAGGAGTGTGCTCGCGCACTGGTAACACACCACCACCGGCAGACCTGGACTGTCGCTCTCCGACACCTGACAAATTGAATCAAAACTTTTTTTCAGAGTCAAAGTCAAAATTCTTTATTCGATTGATGTTCCTATGAATGTCGAAGAATTTACCATCATAGTGAAAATAAACGGATCACTCACGTCTCAAAACGAGTTTAACTCGACATGTTTCGGGCTAATCCGTAGCCCTTCCTCTCGGAGTCGCACGTCACGGCGGCTGCCACACGTGCACACACACGTGCGTCGTTTTGAGACGTGAGTGATCCGTTTATTTTCACTATGAGTGAGTCTCACGGTAGTTTCATGTTTAAAGTAATTTACCATCAGTTTGGAAAAACCCTGTTGATAAGAATCTGGCAAAAAACTCAACACATGGCATATTAATGACCGCTTTAGCCTAGTTGGTAGTGACCCTGCCTACGAAGCAAGAGGTCCTGGGTTCAAATCCCGGTAAGGGCATTTATTTGTGTGATGAGAACGAATATTTGTTCCTGAGTTATGGATGTTTTCTATGTATTTAAGTATTTATTTATCTATATAAGTATGTTTATCGTCGTCTAGTACCCATAGTACAAGCTTTGCTTAGTTTGGGACTAGGTCGACTTGTGTAAGATTGTCCCCTAATATTTATTTATTTATATTTTATTTTTTTCAAACAGCTCTACACTACATTGTTATTAAATATATGTATACATCTAAGTCTTTCTGCAAGTAGGCGGCAAATGGCTCTTTTACATGTAATTTTTTTGAAAACTACCATCACTTTGGGAAGGACCCTCATTGCCACAAAGAATGCACCGCAAGAAACTTGGCAGAATTTTATTTTTTCAAACGAAAATAAAATGGTATCCCGTTGAATCATAAGACAAATTTTTCATTGAATTTCATTTCATCAAAAATGATGTAGGTATAGAATATTCAGTTCCTATAATATTTTTGTATATAGAGTTTGAACAAGTCCAGAGGTATGGAAACCCTACATGTGCACCTTCAGAATGAGACTGACCCAATTCGAATTAATCTCATTTCAAAACTAAACCTGTTTTTCTTTTTACACAAAGTTTATTTTTGAAATGAGAATATTTCAAATTGTGTCAGTCTCGTTCCGAAGGAGCAATGTGAATAGGCTAGAGAGACAATGAATTAGCACCTTAATGGGAAGATGCTTGTGAATCTTGTCTGCTAGGTTGTTCTGCAAGCCTTCCCCACTGAATATGGGCATGACCAGTTCGGAGACAGCCGCACACACGCGGCACACCTTTGAGAACTCCTGCACACCTGCAATCATCAAAATATTGTTGAGTACCTGGACAAGAGATTTGTTCTGTCTCCCACCCAAGTTAATTCCTACCATACATTTTGTGTATGAGGAATAATCAGTCTATTCCCACTAGTTCAGTTGGCTGAACTAGTGAAATTTTTTTCTCGGTAGTTCAGTTGACTGAACTAGTGGATAGGTAGGTTAGGTTAGTTAGGTATCTGCAGTTGCCCGAAGGACAAAATACCCAGAGAAAGGAGCTCCACCCTTGGGCGGAGCTCCATCGAAAACCAGGTGGACAAACTTTAGGTTGACCACGGGTCTGTCCTTGTAGGAAAGATAATTTCTACCAGTCCTCTATTCCCATTAGTTCAGTTGACTGAACTGCCAAGAAAAAAAAATCTCACTAGTTCAGTCAACTGAACTAGTGGGAATAGAGGCAATGATCCCATCTGACAAATATTTCTTTAATGGAGTAAATTCTGAGCAATGAACATACCAAAACCAGTATCAAACAATGCTTGTTTTAAATAGTTGCTTAAACATAATTCCTACTTATTAAGAATACTAGTAATTAAGAAATAAAACATTAAAACAAGTAAATAGCACAGCAAGACAAACAATAGCAAAGTGCAAATAAAATTTAGATCCAGTGTTTTACTAAAGCCATATAGTCAGTTAAATAATAAATTTAAACAAAAGAATGTTGTGGATACATACTGTCCAGATTAACTGGCTGCGGTCCATTCCCGGGTTTTGGCAGGCCGAGCTGATCCTGGGTACCCGAGGAACTTGGTAAAAATATTTGCTCGGTAGCGTTATTCATTGTTAAATTATTACTAATCTAAATTCTATGAGATTCGTTGCTGCACGGCACGCGTAGCATTCAAAACATTATAATCAAATCAATGTAGGAATGGTAAATAATGGTGTGTGCGGCGGCTTTATCCAATCCACTTCAATCTATCTATCTAACAATAACAAATGACAGAACTTGCTTGAGGACAGACAGCACAGCAGGCAGGCAGATGTTGCGTTTTGATACAGATTTTAGAACACATTAATTCATTTGTTTTATAATTATTTAAAAATTGTTTTTCTAATTTTTTTAATAATTTATTACAAAAATAAACGGTGAAATAATTTCACACTCATTATTGGTAAGATCATAGAAAAGAAAATTATAGAAACGAATTAAACGCTTTTTAACATGGACGCTGTGGGCGGCAATCTTGAACACTCGAAAAGTAGAAAAAAATGTTATTTGACTTATTAAAACTAAAAAGTACCTAATAATTATTTTAATTAACACTATTTTTAAATTTGTGCGCGTTTGATGTTTTTTTAATGCTACTAGCAGCTCTTCCCATCGCAACTACTGCAGGCGCCACCATCATCGTCTTGTTTTTATACGTTTGTATCACTTGCTGAAAAAAAGGTAAGTATTAAGTAATTAATGATTTTGCTAATTTTAGACACGAATTTCGTTACAAGTAGTCTTACCAAAACTAGTTTGATGAGATATACAGCAAAGGTGAGGAAGGATATGGTCATAAGAGTGCTCTCGGAGGACGGGAATTCGACGTGGCCGCGCGCCTCGGCTGATCGCGCCCAGCGTCGCCGGCGGGCCGCACCGTCGCCAGAGTCGTCGGGATAAAGCGATTCTATCCGGTCCTCTGACAGAAAGATAAGTCTTGTAAAAATTTCATTTTTGTAACGAGTTTTTTTGTTGACGCTACCGGTATTTTCGACCAACCTATCTTCTTCTAATATATAAATAAAAATCTCGTGTCACGGTGTTTGTTACCGAACTCCTCCGAAACGGCTTGAAACCGACCGGCGGGAAACCGGCTTGTTTTTTATGAAACCTTTTTGTCTATATTCGGTAGGTCTGAGAATAGGTCGTAGGTACGCTACTTTTCATACCCCTATTCTTCGCGGACGGAGTCGCGGGCAACAGCTATAATATATAAAAATCTATAATATAAAAGCTATAATATATAAATATACAAAATCGTTATTTAATTGTAGCAATACCAATTAGAGTCAATTCGACTAGTAGAGAAGGAAACCTTGTCTTTATTTTTTTCTATGCATATAGCGGGGGGAGGGAGTAAAGACGAAGTTTTAACTGTTAAGAGCGTTTATACCTGCTGAGCTGGCAACGTTGCATTTTTGTTAGTTTTTCTCAATTATTCCATAAAAATTGAATGAAAATCGAAAATGTGGTCAGTAAGATAGATAGATAGATAGATAAAGACGTTTATTTGGTACTGCAAGCACACACAATCAAGATTAACAAAAATACAAAAGCCAGTACAAACTTAAAAGTAAAACATTATATATTGTCTGTATGCGCTGCAGTAGTGCAAAAGGGCCGTGGCTCAGTGGTCAACATTGCTCATAGGAGCAAAACACTGATATTCTGCCACAACCAAGAGGATCGAGAACAAAATATTACTTACTAATTCAAAATAATTATACAACAAAAGAAAAACAAAACAAACAGTGCTAAGCATCATTAATACCGACAATAAAAAGCAGATTACAACAAAAGCACAAAACAAGCCATGCCACCCGAGACGTCCCCAAAACTACCCGAGCCGATACGGCGAGGGCAGACAGACACGTCGAGGGGAAAATGGGTCCAAATGCTCGACACTCTGCTCTTCACTTCAATTACAAGGAAAATAAACAGCAACATTGGAAACCATTTATTTACAAGCTGCAATTTTCATCCAATGCATTATTTATAATAATTTACCAGATTTGCGTAATTTTATTGATTTCGTAAAATAAAACAATAGTTATATATAGCAGCTACCGAACCACCCCAAACAAACATGCAACCGCCATATAGTTCCTTCACCCTACCCTACGTTTTAAAATCACACTCGAAATCAAGTACCGGACAACCGCTTTGCTTCTGTAAGAGAATTAATTTGTATTGTGTTTTGAAGGATTTTTTTGATGTTAAACGCCTTATCGGTGGGGGTATATTGTTCCAGCACTTGGTTGCAAGATAACGAAAACTACCGGTAAAAGCTACAGTTCTGTGGGGGTGACATTCCAACAGACAATGTCGGGTGGATCTAGTTCCATATCTTCTATGAAAAGGGGAAACATCTGTCTTAGTGAAAAGATAATCGGGTTTCTTAAAATTCATGACCTCAAATAGAAGACTTGCAAGATGTAAGTGTCTTCGCGAGGACATGTTCAGCATAGAAGCTTTGTTCAGATATGGCGTTATATGACTTCTTGGTGGTACATCGAAACAGAACCGACAGCAAGCATTTTGGACACGCTGAACTAGACGACGAGTTCTTGACTGCAACCTCGGTCCGTATACCAAATCCCCATAATTTAACCTAGAAAGAATCAATGACTCACAGAGTGTAATACGCATTTTTTCACAGAGGAGGTTTCGAATCTGGTATAAGACTTTTAGACGATAGAAGCATGATTTCACCAAATTTATAATATGGCTCTCAAAGTGTAGCTTGCTGTCAAATACAATACCTAAATTTCTAGCCTCTTCTACGCGTTCAACGTCCTGACCATCAAGTGTGACCACCGGATTAGTATTCAAAATATCACGGATCTGATGTTTTGAGCCGAGAATCATAAATTTGGACTTATGAGGGTTCAACAAAAGCCCATTTTTATTTGCCCACGTCGATACCCTATCCAAATCCCCATTCAACTTGTGCACCACATCGTCAAAACTCCGAGGATGCGCCGACAGGTATAATTGGACATCATCTGCATAAAGGTGATATCTGCAGTGCTTGATAGCATTGACTATGTCGGCACTATAAATAATAAAAAGTAACGGCCCCAGTATAGAGCCCTGCGGTACACCACGCATCAGGGGCTTAGGATCGGATACCGATAACGAGCCATCCTCATTAACAATCTTAACGGCCTGGTATCGGTTTTTGAGATAACTGTCGAACCATATCAACGATTTATGGTCGACACCGTAAAAAGATAACTTGGAGAGTAGCAGTGGAATATTGATACTGTCAAAAGCACGAGAGAAGTCCAACAGTAAGAGTCCAGTGCCACTTCCCGAATCCTGCTCAGAAAGCACATTATCCACAACGTCCAATAAAGCGGTCACAGTGCTCATACCCTTACGAAAACCGGATTGGAAAGAAGGCAATATGTCGTTGGCCTCAACAAATGCTGACAGCTGTCTGTAAACAGCTTTTTCCAGGACTTTTGATAAAAAGGGCAGAATACTTATGGGTCTTAAATCTTTAGGTTCAACGGGATTATCAACCTTAGGAAGAGGAGTGACCAGTGCAGACTTCCACAAACAAGTAAGAATTGTTCTAATATATAAGTTAATGTGTCTACTGCAATAATTATTCGTGATGGACTTTTATTTTTCTATAAAAACCGTTATGTAATAATTTGTTCGTTTTTAAAGAAAATAAAAGTCTATCACGAATAATTATTGCAGTAGACAAATTAACTTATATATTAGAACGATTCTTATTGACCACATTTTTAATTTTCATTCAATTTTTATGGAATAATCGAGAAAAACTAACAAAAATGCAACGTTGCCAGCTCAGCAGGTATAAACGCTCTTCGTAAATGTGATCGGTAACAAAATCGTTATTTAATTGAAATTGCAACATAACTGAAAACGGGGTTCAGTTTGATTTCATTGATTAATTTCAGTTTTATAGCGATTTCGTCACGGTACATTTATTTTGATTTTCACCTTAAACTAAAGTGCCTTTTTATTATGTGTAATAAAAATTTTCATTTTCATTTCATTTTTATTATTTGTTTTAGATTTATCACGTTGGTGGTTGTATTATTTTATTGTACTTACCGTTCGTTACTTAGTTCATACATGATTAATTAGCTTTACATCTCACCTATATTTACCATAATTGTATCCTTAAGGTCCTCCAAGTACCGTAGTTTGCTGTTGAAACTCCTTCGCGTGTTCCTCGTTATTGTATCTGCGACGACTTTTACGAATTTCAACACATTCTCCATTGTGTTCTCTTTAGCATTATTGTCGATTGGTGATTTCTCGTGTTGTCCTTTACTATTTTGGGTTTCGACATGTTTTTTACTAACTACAGGTTTAATCTCCTCAGTGTCAACTCTTCGAATAGATTCAACAGATTTGTTAGCATTGCGTTCAATTGTAGTTTCCTTTTTCGACGCCCAAGTGTCTTTAGCCGGTTTTCTCACAAAATGCACTTCATCTATTTCATCATCTTCAAAGGTCTCCTCCTTTGTCACGAATTCGGGTATCCTTTCTTCAAATGTTTTAAAAGGATTCCTCTTGGAGTACGCGTTAGGAAATTCAATACTTAAATCAGTCTCTTCATATTTCGATCTGGCAGGCTCTTCTGTAGTCAAGATTATTCTTTTCACACTGCCTACATTGGGTACTCTGTGAACTACGCCTTTGCTCCAATGGTTTTGTTGTTCTAAGGAGTGGTTAAAGTAGATTCTGTTCTTGTTTTCACCTAAAATCCTAGTTGATTCTGTCATCAACTGCGGGTGTGTTATCTTTTCACTGTAACGTTCGGTGCCCTTCGTTGGTGCGGGAAGCTTGTAGACAGTTCTAGAAGGTTTGTGTAGCTGGGTGATCTCGACCCACTCTGCCCGCGCATGCGCGAGCAACATCAGCGCTAGAAGCATGACGACTGACGACACTTGTCTTGGATGTGAACTGTCGTGTGACATGTCATGGCTCGGTTGGTAAATAACTGTTAAAGACACGGGTATGTTCATTATGTTTGTAGCAGATTGCATTGATTGTTAGTATAGTACTAACTTAATCTGTGATTCAATCTAGTAAGAAAAATGTCTTTGTAAATGCAAAGCCTTTTGAAGATCGTTTTGCGTAGGATTCATATGTTGCCCTTCTACTATCAGAGGTAATGATTTGGTTTTTCGTATTGAGCGGTGACAGAGCGATTACTTGCTCCATGCTCTTGAAAACAACTGTCGCGTCAGCAGAGCGGAAAATATTTTTAACTGTAAAATGTGAAGTAAATAGCAATGTACAGACGCCATCAGAAACATCGGAGCATTCAATGTGGTCAAAATTATCTAAACACGACCGTATTGACCATATTATTGCATATTCACCTTGGATACTCCCATGTTTATATGATGACGATTGTACGATATTTTTAATCCACAATAGAATATTAGTTGGCAGCCTTAGATAAAAATGAAACACTTGGTTATCCAAAACGGCATTTATTATTTAAATATGTAATAGTAACACATTTGTAAATCGCTCTTGTCACAAATAACCGCTTACCCTATAACATCGAGAGGCCGCCCTGTCTGATGTTGCCATATTAAGTTTTGGGTCTCTTTAGCATTATTTCCCAACAGTTTTCCTGTCGCTACGTTTTTAACGTAGAAATAGGTAAGCACGTGTAAGAGTAACAATAGTTCTTATTTAAAAATGTGTTCATAAATCAACGACCGTAAAAATAAATATGTAGACACTTTCCTGCAACTGTCAAGTTGGAAAACGATGCTTCAGAGATTCGTTTGTAAAAATTAATGGATCGCTCCAGCACCAGCTGCCATGCTCATTTAATATTATATACATATATGACAACGCAACACAGAGCTCCTTTTATATCAACAATCACCAATTTGCAATATAATTTACCATGCATTATTAAAATATCAAATATTATGCATGTTATTTATTATGTTAATGTCTAATTACTGTGTTTTCTCCAGAGTTATTTTTGCATTCTTGGTTACGGTATTGTAGTATTAATCTAGTGTATTATCGGTTTCTATAGCTGCCCAAATGATAATTACAAATTGACACTTTGTTTTGGCATATATTGGATACTGTTTGAAGATATGCTTATATCGAGTATGACTCGCGAGGAAGCATAGCATCGCCGCGTGTTCTTCTTTAACCCTTTTCCAGGCCCCGTCTATGTAGATACGCTTCTACAAAAATAATCATTGTGTTATATTGCTTACCTACGCAAGATTAATTTAAAAGAAAAAAAATGATTTTCTACTGTACTGTAAAGCTTAGGGAGCAAGGTTGAATCTTAGACTTATGTGGTCACTATTTGCACTAAGCCTGAAAAAGGGTTAAGAGGCGTAATTATATTATAATATTTTATTACAATTTTACGCTGTTCTACTTACTAAAATAATTCGCAACATTAAGGGGCTGTTTCACCACCCATTGATTAATTTTTACTGACGGATAAATGTGATGCCGTCTCCGTCTATTCGAACAAAACAAACAGAGACGGCATCACATTTATCCGTCAAATAAATTTGATCAATGGATGGTGAAACAGGGGGTAAACATTGTATTCCTAACTTACGCTTCAGGGTTGGTCCAAATTTATTTGCACTAAAATGTAAACTGGAAGATAGACCGGCTGAAATTGTACAAACTATAAGTTTAAAACAATAATACGATTAGTGTAAAGCTCTTAGTGAAATAGATCGGAGAGTACAAGTATAAAATCATTGCTAACATAGTAAACACTATAGTAATGTCAACACTTACATTGTAATATATTATGTAACAAAAAGAGAGATGTAAAGTCAAGTTTAAAATACTCTTACAGACAATGAACTGCTAAAATATATAAATAAAATTTATCAAAACATGTTCTTACGAGATCACAGAAAATGGAAGCTTGCATTGCAAAGTTTATATAAAAGACAAAGTAAAAAAAATGTATAAAAAAATCAGTGTAAAAAAAAACATTATTGGAATGACTACGCATTAACTCGTAATTATGTAGATTGAGTAGATATATTTGTGACATAGTAAAGCGATGCGGGCAGCAATACCGCAGACATGGTCTCCACTATAATATAACAATCCACCAGGCCGGACGCGTATACATCTTACATTAAGGTCCCTCCATCGCACCGATAACACCCGTAAAACCCCATTAAATATTCTCTCTTCACCTCGGGAAATACTCCCAAAATATATTATAATATAATGTAAATTTACTGAAATATATAGGTGACATTTGTAAAGTTCAAGATAAAATAATCAAAAACCGTTGGCACAGTTCGTAATCGTAATCAATGTTCGAAAGGAATACGATAATCTGAAATTGTGTTAAGAAATATTTCGAATAATTGGATACATAGAAGAATGTGCAAGTCGCAAAATGTGCAGTGGTGCAAATCGCAAAAAGTGCAGATCTCAATAAGTGCAGATTGCAATAAGTGCAGATAGCAATAAGTGCAGATCGCAATAAGAGCAGATCGCAATAAGTGCAGATTGCAATGGTTTTTTACTGAAGCTTATTTTCACAATCGCGGTTTTTTCCCAATTTAAATTGACACAGAAACTGTGTCGACGGAGCTCTTTCTGTGTGCTTTTGGCCCTTCAGGCCGATGCAAACTTAACATAACCTAAACCTACTATAAGATCTGCTTGCACATTTTACGATCTGCTCAATATGAAATCTGCACATTTTGCGATCTGCTCAATATGAGATCTGCACATATTGCGATCTGCACATTTTACGATTTGCTCATTTTACGTAGCCTGCACATTTTGCGACTTGCACATCGTGCTATGTATCGGAATAATTCACCTTATGCTATTAGTTATCACTAGGTACGCGTTGTTGGGGTCTTTCATTTCATTCTTGTGATGGTTTATAATTAGGCTAGCAGAATTCGACTAACGAATGGACATCGCGTCGACGAGAATGAAATAATATTTTCTACGATATTCAACCAATCTCGCCGTAGCCGAGTAGATTCAATCGACGCCGAGTGTGATACAGATGCTGGCAGCTGCCTGAGCCCCGTTATTTACTAAAACTTACCTAATTTTAAGTCGATTTAGGCCGTTACATTACGAGGTCCACCTCCCTCTCACAGGTCCACACATTAGTTTCGTATAAATTTATACTAAGTGCAGTTCCTAAATAATTTAAAACCATCAAGTATGGTTGAATTGATAGTGTAACTTAGGGTAAAGCCAGACGAGCGTAATTTTGTGAGTCGTGAGCGGTAGAATTTCGGTTGCGCCATACATTGGTGTCACGTGAGTGTCAGGTTATATGACCTGCATATTGTATGGCGCGACCGAAATTCTGCCGCTCATGACTCATAAAATTACGCTCATCTGGCTTCACCCTCAGAGAATAGGATAGTTCTTAAAGGCTAGACGTAGACTTAATTTAAAAGAGTGAGGAGAAACATCAAGGTACGTTAGAGGAAACCG
This sequence comes from Archips xylosteana, assembly GCA_947563465.1. Taxonomy (NCBI): domain Eukaryota; kingdom Metazoa; phylum Arthropoda; class Insecta; order Lepidoptera; family Tortricidae; genus Archips; species Archips xylosteana. Next base: position 686,041 of record OX387362.1, on the reverse strand, counting down.
GAGCACATACATACACCGAGACTTATTGTTATCGTCCGGTTCCAATCGCTTCTCAGAACGATCCGATTCCGATAATCTGGAAGCGATTGTACCAGCACGCAGCACAAAGAACTACAACATTCAAACAACTTCACCCAACAAATTGACTACGATATGAGCGATTGGCAAAAACTTAACACGTCTTCGTAGTGGTCTAGCAGTACGCTATAATAATAGCGTTAAGGCCCACGGCCGACTGGAAATTAAAATGTAACAACGCCCTGCGTAAACATCCTTAGAATAATTTGTTCACAACAAACATTTAACCATTCGCGCCACACGAGCAACACTGATTCTTAAATCTAAAGTTAATTACAATTAAATTTCTCATATAAATAAATTACAAATTAAAACGTCACAACTAATCATAGTGTTAAAAACAGTTACCCATGTAGGAATGCACTAAGACAACCAAAATTTTAAAATGATTTGTTACTCTTGAGGTATAAAATATAAATTATTTTGTTTAGTAAGCTTACACTGTTTTTTAAATTGTCGATTTTTAAGATTTCTCTAGGGCATCTATAGCTCTACCTCTAGTTATAGATGCCAAAATTGATTCTACTCTATCAAATGTGAAAGATCGTTTCTCTGAGAGAAGCAAAGCATCAAAGTAAAAACAGAAACTTACGGTTCAGCAGGAAGGTTAATTCTAACGTAGAATTGCATCCCTCAACACTGAACTATTAGTATCAGCTTATAAATATCGATTGCGAATCGCTTTAAATACAGACCTACTGTTTCAGATGACAGCACGATTTAAAAAAAATAATTATCATTTTGTATTTCGTTGGAAAAGTTAGGGAGAGTAGAAAATTGATAATCGACCTTCAACAGTGAGTATAGCGAGTTTAGAAGTCATAATCATAAATAACATTTGTATAAATTATACGTAAGTCAAAGTGCGGGATTGTGCGTGCGCTATGTGGACGACATGTTGCCGTGCCATGTATGTGGCGTTCACCGCACACGCACCAGCAGCTTCTTCCACTTGAGGCGCAGGAAATAGCCGCGCGCGCGCACTTCGCCTACACGCTCCGAGCAGTCCCTGTATACATTAACAAAATGTCACAAATACATGTCACGTCACGTGACACATTATGAGTAGGGGCGGATGGGGCAGTTTCGATTATACACAAGGTGCCACAAAAACGCATATGCTAAGCCTGGAAAGGGCGCAAAGATCTTTGTTAAAGGTTATGACGTTTAGCCCATATAGATTTCCGACAAAATTACTATATGAAAAATGCCAGGTTTTAACTGTAAGGCAGTTGTATTTATTGTCATTGGTAATTAAAAAACATAAGATTACACCCTATGATAAGGAAAAATGTACCTCTAAGCGTGTACTGTCCAACGTTTGCTTGTCTTTTAAATGTCGACTGTCAACTACTAAAAGACAGCAAAGGTTTATGGCAATCTATTTATATAATAAAATTAATAAAATCGTAAATATGTATTCTCTATCTACCTACGAATGTAAAACCAAACTAAAAACATGGTTACTGACACTGAATTATGAAGAATCTGAGGCGCTGTTACCGTAGACTTGTTGTTGTAACACACACACACACACGCACATCATACACACACCACACACACACATACACACACATTCACACGTACGCACGCATCTTTTATTATTATTTAAGGCTAAATGTATCGCATGAATGGGAGAGGACACTGACTTCTGTAACACAGGTTTCAACCTAGCTCGGAGGTCAGGGTACTTCTATTGTATTTGTAATTAATTGTCAATAAAACATTATTATTATTATTATTAATTATTTAAAACTATCCTGTGAACATGCTTTTTCTCCAGCGGAAAAAGAAGAAAATAACCTAGAGGTAATTCTCGATCCTCAAGGAATTTGTTTGCTATATTTCAAGAATCAACAAGTAATCCAGTGGTTTAGGCCGTGTGTTGTCTGTCAGTTACGTTTAGGGAGGGTTTACAAACTGTCTTGACTTAATTTGTTGATGGTATTTCTGGCGAGTGAGGCGCTGCGTCACTCACCCTCGTCACGGGTCTCTCGCCGCGGGCTCGGGCTCGGGCGCGGGCTCGGGCGGCCAGCGCGCGTCGTCGCTGGGGTGCGTGAGGTAGCGGCGGCCGACGCGGCACTCGAGCGCGCGCAGGTCCTCCCAGGCCTGGCGCGTCTGCAGCCACACGTGCGCCAGCGACTTGTCCACGCTGAGACGCTTGCGCTGCTTCACTTGCAGCAGGTTGTTGATCAGGTCGATCGCTAAACACAACAACAATTACATTACTATGTCCTCGAACGTTACAGATCCCATCAAAAAAATCATATGCATATTATGCATACATGGGAGAGGTAAGAAAGAAAAGGGGTTTGGGCTGGTGCACCCTGGGCAAAAACAGTTAACTAATTGCCAAGGGTGAGAGGGCGGGTTTGGTTTTAAAATAAGGCTTAATAGCTTAACCTAACCAAACGCAATAACGTCTAAATAGCTGATATAGTGTCTTCTTTAAACTCCAAATTGGAAAAATATCATTAGAGCCATAATTGATTTGAATCGACACTGTCAGTCTATACGTCAACGTACAAAACAACTATACAACTATTAGTACAAAAAAAATGAAGTTTTTCCTTGACTGAACTTGCTGTCATCCACACTTCATATCGGTTTAGGTTAATTTCGTCCACATTCCCACTTCGTCAGCAATCCCATTTCATCCACAATCAATTCCCAATTCGTCCATTTCCCATTTTGTCAACATTTCCACTTCGTCCATATTCCCACTTCGTCCACATTCCCACTTCGTCAACATTCCCATTTCGTCCACATTCCCAATTCGTCAGCATTCCCATTTCATTTACATTCCCTAGACACACCATTAAAAACGAAAAAAATATACACCCGAATGTGGACGAAATGGGAATGTGGATGTAATTGAAATTTGAACGAAATGGGAGTGTGGACGAAGTGGGAATATGGACGAAATGGGAATAAGTGGGAATGTGCACGAAATGGGAATGTGGACAAATGGGAATGTTGACTAAGTGGGAATGTGGACAAAGTGGGAAAAGGACGAAATGGGAATGTGGACGAAATGAGAATGTGGACGAAATGAGAATGTGGACGAAATGGGAATGTGGACGAAATGAACCTATAAGTTCATATCCAACCCCTGGAAGTTAGATAAAAACTTGTAAAAAGTCTCAAGTCTACGTATAGTTAGTAATGTCAAGTAATGTGTCACCTTCGGCAGAGATCTCGCGCCACGGCTGCGGCGGGTACATGAAGGCCGCGTTCTGTATCTGCTCGCCGATGTCCTCGTCCTCGTTGAAGGGGAACGTGCCGGAGAGGGACACGTATACGATCACGCCCACGGACCACATGTCCAGTGAACGGTTGTAACCCTTGTTGCGGAGGACCTCTGGAGCTGCAACGATAATATTACATTTACAATGTGTTAATCAACCTTATTGTTTTCTTTCCGATGTAGAACAGTTAAATATAGTACCGCGTCGTGTGCGAGCAAGAAGTCTATCGCTCGTTCACTCGCAGTCGCCGAGCGCCTGAACTCGCTACTACGCCCCGCGCACCGTTATTTGATAATGATATAATATCTAACTGTTACCGTTGAGTGCGTGAGTGACAGTGACAGTGAGTAACGCTGTGACAGAGATAACGAAGGAACTCAAGAAACGACCTACGTTACTTTGTAACGTTCCTCTGTCGCGTATCACGGTGATACTTTTAGGCGGCGGAACACTGTGATTTTTTCGTCATGACGTTATTTTTCACCCATCTCTATACTTCGTTTTTTTAGCATTAGAAATAAGGTAAACAATCTTGACGAGTCTTTTTAGTGAAAAGCGCTTTAAAAAAAATAGTAACTATTACTTATGAAACCAAAAGAGTGTAAGTAAATGACCATATTTTCTTTCAAATTGTTACATATTAGCTGCGACTTATTTTTCAAAAGTGTATTTCAATAAAAAGACACGTCAAGATCGCTTACGGTAAACTGGGGTTACTTTAGGAAATTTTGGGGCTGCTTTGATAGATTTAAAATGGTTATAAAAACGCAAATATTCATAGCTCGATTGAGCAAATGACGTAAAAAGTTAGGTAATTTATCAAGGTAGTTATTTCACTGCCACAGATGGTCTAAAAAAATAAGGACACGGCGTAAAAACTGTTTTCCAAAGTAGGCCCTGCATTTTAAAGTAACTCCGTTTTACGGTACCTTCTTTCTAATGCTAAAAAAAACGAAGTATAGTCAGGGGGGTTTCACTCCGCAGTTTAGGTATGTTCGGCCGGCGCGCCTCCCGGGGAGGCGCATGGCAGTAGGTTGTCAGTCGGCCTTCGGTTCGCACGCTAGCCACGTCGCGCGTAATTAAGCATCTTTTTTTCTGTGATTTTTGCAACAAACAATGACTTCTAAACAATCTTATAAATAACTTACTTACTTACTAAAGGTAGTTTACTGCATTAATACACACTGTTATCTTTCTTGATTTATACAGGGTGTTTGGTAGCTGCGTGCAAAGCTTTAAGGGGGTGATAGCCAAGGTATTTTTGAACATTTTTAGCTATATTTGTCTTAGCCGAAATTTGTTTTTTTTTTTTTAATTGAAGACTTAGAAATTTTAGGAAAATACCCAGAATTTGACAGTCACGAGTCAATATTGCCCCAATGAGCGTTAATATGGAAACCAAATCTTATATTTCGGATAGTTTAATGTGTATTGGACCAAATGAAATAATTTTTAAGTATCTTTCTTGCCACAAAAACAAAATGGAGGCATTCCAAATTACGAAAAATGTCTTAGGTTGGAACTGAGTCTTTTTTCTGGGCCATAAAAAAAATTAAAAAAAAAATCTTTGAAATGTTCAAACATTTTTAGAAACATGCCTGTTTATTGTTCTTTCTTTTAAGGTATCACTCATTGGCATTGCTTGCTAAATCTGAGATAAAAAAAAAAAAACAAACTCAGGGAGCACTCGCTAAGAATGCACTAGTCTTGAAATTTTACTAGTAAATAACATGTGAAAAAGACAAGTCTACGTCATTTTTCTGTGCCATATTTAAAATTTCCAAATTAACGCTCATTGGGGCCATATTGACTCGTGGCTATCAAATTCCGGGTATTTTCCTAAATTTTCTGTCTTCAATTAAAAAAAAAACAAATTTCGGCTAAAACATATATGGCTAAAAATGTTCAAAAATACCTCGACTATCACCCCCTTAAAGCTTTGCACGTAGCTACCAAACACCCTGTATGTCTAAGCCGAAATTTGTTTTTTTTTTTAAATTGAAGACTTGGAAATTTTAGGAAAATACCCAGAATTTGATAGTCACGAGTCAATATTACCCCAATGAGCGTTAATTTGGAAATTTTAAATATGGCACAGAAAAATGACGCAGACTTGTCTTTTTCACATGCTATTTACTAGTTAAATTTCAAGACTATTGCATTCTTAGCGAGTGCTCCCTGAGTTTGGTTTTTACTTTTTATCTCAAATTTAGCAAGCAATGGCAATGAGTGATACCTTAAAAGAAAGAACAATAAACAGGCATGTTTTTAAAAATGTTTGAACATTTCAAGGATTTTTTTTTAATTTTTTTTTATGGCCCAGAAAAATGACTCTGTTCCAACCTAAGACATTTTTAGTAATTTCGAATGCCTCCATTTTGTTTTTGTGGCAAGAAAGACACTTAAAAATTATTTCATTTGGTCCAATACACATTAAACTATCCGAAATAAAAGATTTGGTTTCTAAATTAACGCTCATTGGGGCAATATTGACTCGTGACTATCAAATTCTGGGTATTTTCCTAAAATTCCTAAGTCTTCAATTTAAAAAAAAAATATCAAATTTCGGCTAAGACATATATGGCTAAAAATGTTCAAAAATACCTCGGCTATCACCCCCTTAAAGCTTTGTACTTAGCTACCAAACACCCTGTATACCTACCAAATATCGGCGAGTGGAAACCCTGTGCCCTTGGTTTCGGATCAGCGGTGCCCAACGGAATATGAACGCTCGTATCATACGATAAGTTTCAATTTCGCGTGCAAGCAGTAAGAGTACGCAAGTTTTTATACCTAAAGTTGACTTTTGTTCGAGAGTGATACTTCTGTACGTTAGTACTATTACTTATTCTGTGGTATAGTACTGACCGAGGTAAGCGGGCGTGCCGACGACGGAGCGGCGGAAGGACTTCTCGCCGATGATGCGCGCGAAGCCGAAGTCGCAGAGCTTGACCTGCGGCAGCGCGTCGTCCGACGACAGCAGCACGTTCTCCGGCTTCAGGTCGCAGTGCACGATGTTCTTCGCGTGCAGGTGCTTCAGCGCCACTAGGATCTGATACCAGGGCCCAGTTGCATAACAAAGTACAATACGTTTACTTTTAGTTTACCACTGACAGATGGCTTGCCTTCATTTCATTTCCAACTTTAAAACCATACAAATAAAGTAGCTATTACAAAATCTGCAAACGTGGGTAACAGTATTCTAAAATTGGCTTTATTTGTAGGTCGTTAAAGTTGAATATGAAATGAAGGCAAACCATCTGTCAGTGGTAAACTTTATGTAATTTTACTGTACATACAACTAATATTACAAGCAGAACTCTCGCTTCAGTTATTTTAACTAGAAAGGGAGTTCCGCTTGTAATATATGTTGTACTTTGCTATGCAATTGGGAATGTCTAAAAAAAATTACCAGTAGTTTTTATATTTTTTTTGTATAGAAAAGTCAATTATAAGAAACTGGTTTCAATATTTTGTCATTTAGTTCACTACTTTTTTCAAAATTAATTATTGAAACTATTTTGGTTGATGACGTCAGATTGTAATTGAGGGCTCCCACACTGCCAAATTTCTAAATCTATCTAAATGCGTACGATAAGGCAACCCCTTTAATTATTTTTTGCGTAGTGGTACATAGTGTCACTTTACTGGCGCTGTCAAAGTGCTAGATGTCAGGCAGCGGGTCCAAATCAAACTCCGTAGTAAAATCCACGCGTAAATTGTGAAGAATTCTATACCACTACCATGAGTTTACAATGACCGTACTCGATAGCGACTGCGTAAATGATTTGTATGAAGACTCCATACAAATCATTTACGCAGTCGCTATCGAGTATCGTCACTGTAAACTCATGGTAGTGGTACTAACCACACAGAATAAAGTACGACTTGGACGGGTAACGCAATTTACACCAATGTCAAATGAAGGTCATTGCTTATTTGTCATGTAATAAATTCATTACATAATATTAAAATTAAATAACTACAGAAAACGAGTTAAAAAGCATTTATCTCAACATCCCCATTTGGGCTCAGTTCGTGTATTCGCACCTCCCGCCGAGTCTTACGGCTCGGCCACGACTTCGCGCGTTTAGCGGCGCGGCGAGCGTTTTCTGTGTTCATTGCGCGGCCGAGACGCTCGCCGTACAGTGGTTACCTGGCGGCACACGCAATGAACTGATAAAACGCTCGCCGCGCCGCTAAACGCGCGAAGTCGTGGCCGAGCCGTTAAGTTCCATTGTCACCATCTCGATTCGATCGTCGAATTTTGGTGGCACCTTTGACCTGTCATAATGACTTCTCACTTATCGACTGTACATAAATGATTTCGATATACTTATTAGACTTTAAATCAGATCGTCGTAAACTTATCGTGTTGTGTAAGTACTGGCCATTATTCTGATGACCTTTGATTAATAGTTTTATATAGACATATGCACTATACGAGTATGTGCTCACGAATCTGCTAATCACTACTGTCACCTACAAATTGAAAATGCCTCGAAATAAGAAATCTAACTGGATGAGATCGGTCTTTAACGATAAGGCAGCGTACTGTGTGCCTCTACTTTTAATGTTCTTTAATATATTGTGAAGTCGATAAGTGAGAAATTACAATGACAATTTTTGTGTCTTTGTCTTTACCTGCGCAACCAAATACTTGGTGGTCCTTTCCGTGAGCCGCCCCTTCTCGTGGCTGAGGATCATCTCGAGCATGTCTCCCCTCAGCTTCTCCATGACGACGAATATTCGCTCGGGCGTCTCGAACATTCGCTCCAGGTTCACCACGCCGGGGTGGGACAGGTTCTGGAGTATCGCCACTTCGTTCTTCAGCTGGGCTTCTTGTTTTGTCGGGAAGCGGAGTTTGTCTATGACCTGTTGATAGGGAGTCTTCGGATAGAGATGTGAAATGGTATTTGTGTAAGTTAAAAAGCTGTCAAATAAAATAAAGTATTCGTTTTAACGGTGCCAACACTTGGAACTTCGGTCGTAGCTTCTATTCGAAAAAGTAATGAGTTCTGAATCGATAGTATAATTAGAAGTTTACGACAAGGGGCCATCCATAAATTACGTCACACCAATTTCGATCAATTTGGACCCCCCCCCCCTTGTCACACTTATTACTATGAAAATCGCTCCAGCCCCACCAATCGCGGGTGGATCTGGTACACTGCTCCATCTACTCATGGATCGCGGCTGGTTCCCTACGGCCTACCTTGATGGCGACGGGCTGGTGCGTGCGGCGGTGCAGGCCGCCGTACACGATGCCGAACTGGCCGGAGCCCAGCACCTCGTCCGGGTGGATCTGGTACACCTGCGCCATCTCCGCGCCGCGGCACCCGCTCTCGGACTCTGCGCACATCGCCTCCGCTGCAAGCACAGTGGAACATCGTTTATTCAGAGCAATGACACAGAATAAGTAATATGTAACCAGTAATCCAACTTCATACTAGAGCGCCCGATCGACGCGCGCACACAGCCAAGAGTCTTGCAAGGCCGCTAACTAATCTTCGCTAGACAAAACAATGCAGTTCCCACGCTCGCGCCGTGTAGAGGTAACGCCACCAGAGTTGAGGCCACGCACACAACCACATCTCATGTAATGACAGCGGGATTTTGACGTTGTGTTGACGTTTAACGACAACACAACGTCAAAATCCCGCTGTCATTACATGAGATGTGGTTGTGTGCGTGGCCTCAACTCTGGTGGCGTTACCTATATGACGTTTGGCTGTGTGCGTGCGTCGATTCAGGCGCTCTAGTATGAAGTTGGATTACTGGTTACATATTACTTATTCTGTGGCAATGAGGATTCTCAGAGAGCTATGCTCGGAGTTTCTCTGCGGGATCACATTAGAAATGATGAAATCGTGTAAGAACTTAAGTCGCCGACATAGCTTGAAGAATCGCTAGATTCAATTGGCAGTGGGCAGAGCACATGGCTCGTAGAACTGATCCACGGATCGGAAGTAGTGGGGCCTCCAACAAGGTAGATTGACGACCTGGGCCCAATTGCATAACAAAGTACAACTTATATTACAAGCGGAACTCCCTTTCTAGTTAATATAACTGAAGCGAGAGTTCCGCTTGTAATATTAGTTGTACTTTGTTATGCATTTGGGCCCTGGTTGGATTTGATTTGCGAAGGGCGCCGGACCGGTCCATTTGGCGAACCTTGAGAGAGGATATTCAGCAGTGGAAGTCTTTCGGCTGAAATTGTAATGACGATGATTTGGGTCATTATTCAAGCGTTTGTTCCGGATCACTTTTGTGGACACTTTTTTGTAGTGATGACAAAAGATTCTATACAGTTTTTAATTATGTGGTAGAAGTACAGGTCCTCAAATAAATAAACGAAAACGCCATCAAAATCTACAACTGATTCGTAGAAAACGTGACCACGAAATTGAGCCGATTGAATCGCTCGAATAATGACCCATTTATGCTTCCGAGTGCGTTAGACAATAAGCCTCTGAATCGTGTGGGCTGTGGCGTGTGGCGTGTGGCGTGCGGCTGCGGTACCTGCGGGGTGCGCCACGGTGACGGGCAGCAGCGCGTGGCGCACGGCCGTCTCCCAGGAGCGCGCGAGGTAGGCGCCGACGCCGGACTCGGGCGGCGGCAGCGCGCCGGCGCCGGCCCCCGGCAGCCCGTCCAGCCCCACCATGTAGTCCACGTGCGGCTGCGGTACCTGCGGGGTGCGCCACGGTGACGGGCAGCAGCGCGTGGCGCACGGCCGTCTCCCAGGAGCGCGCGAGGTAGGCGCCGACGCCGGACTCGGGCGGCGGCAGCGCGCCGGCGCCGGCCCCCGGCAGCCCGTCCAGCCCCACCATGTAGTCCACGTTCGCCGTGCGGATCTCGAAGCAGTGCATCACGTCTGCACACACAAGCGGTACCTTCACGGTCATTGACTCGAGCCAGTGTTTAACATACACTTAAAATCACGCCTGTATTCCCAAAGGGGGTAGACAGAGTACATGAAACGTTACATTTAAGTTTCGAAGTCACTTTTAGCAATTTCAAGTTTAAAAGGTAAAAGTGGTATAATAGTGACAGGTTGCTAGTCTATCGCCTACAATATACCTTAACCTATGTCCTTAGTCGCTTCTTACGACATCTACGTGTTTAAAATGTATTTTCATAGCAGGTAATAAATATATCTACATATCTATCTGACTACCTTTCAATCGTTTAAAAAAGGTGTGACCAAAATATCCTTTAAGCGGAAAAAGGGTAAATATTCCCTTGTAACGAGTCCATTGATAAATGAAAGCCGCAGCATTATTTTATGGGTTATCGAAAACAAACAATAAAATAATTATCAATTAATTGGCGGATTCCACTCTGGATAATCTAATCAGCTTCCTCGAGAGTGTAGTCACCGGAAATAATTTACCGAATGGAACACAAAATCTGTCTCAACTCCATTAGTACGTCTGTGAAATATTTTTGAATGCTATAAAACGGAACAGAATGATATTAGGTACAGTTAGCAACGAATGTCCATGAACACATCCAAATTTTCATAACACCTGCACGCTGTAAAGTTTCATATGTTACTGAACATGATGTAATACAAATATCGATTGGACACTTGCAAATAACAGAAAACGGTGCACGAGGGCAGGTCCAAAAGTTTCCGGCCTAACAAAGAAAAGAAGTACATATATTCACAAAACTTCTTTTATTTTTCGTTATAGTCTCCCTCTATTTCAATGCACTTTTCAGATTGAATTGAAATAGAGGAAGACTATATCGAAAAATAAAAAAAGTTTTGTAAATATATGTACGTACTTACTTCTTTTCTTTGGTTAGGCCGGAAACGTTTGGACCTGCCCTCGTACACTATTTTTTCAAAAGTTGCTGAACATATTTATTAGATTGCGTACTTCTTAACTTCAGTTGAATTTTGTCAATCATCGAAAAGAGTGCCAGCCAACCTGTCATGTCATGGGTATGTTTTATCATGGGACAAACATCGTCGTTGTCTTTTTTTACACCGGCCAGTCTCTTTGGTTTGAATTGAATGTGAAAATAATAAATCTGACCAAATACTTTGTGAATTATAATTTCCTTTGATTTTGTAATTATAATGTCCAACTACTTTTGAAAGTATACTATTCAGCAACTTTTGAAATTAAATTGTTTAGCTGCTATTCGCATTTTAAGATGTAAATGTAATTTTGTTTGTAGGTACTTCTGTTCAGTAACTTATGTTATGTACAAAGAATGTGTCTAGTAACTTTTAAACTCTTATTTTGTTCGGCGACTTTCGTTGCTGACTGTACAACAGAAAGAAGAAAACGGAACAAAAAGGAATTAAAAATATGTCATAGACATAATAGTTAAACAGAGTGTGACCTGCGTGCGGCTGTCTTGCCGTGTCGACGGCCAGGATCTCGTTGAGCGGGATCTCCTTGTAGTACTTGGAGCCCTGGTCTGACTGGAACAGCGTGATGGACTTGCTGTCCAGCCGCCAGTAGTGCCGCTTGATCTGCGCACACGCAACTACTTACAACACCTCAAACAACTATTTTAATAGCAAGTTTCTGTTGAACTGGTGCTAAACAAAGGGTGAGGCCACACAAGCGTAATTTTATGAGTCGTGAGCGGCAGAATTTCGGTCCGCGCCATACAATATGCGCGCCATCACGTGACACTCACGTGACACAATGTATGGCGCAACCGAAATTCTGCCGCTCACAACTCACAAAATTACGCTCGTGTGGCCTCACCCAAAAGCTCATTTGCTGTGTAATCGAATATTGGCATCGTATGTGAACATAAGTAGACGCTTGTGCTCTATTTTTAAGAACACAACTCGCTCCTTAGATTAAAAGTGTTAAATGATTCACCATTTTAATTTACAATAATTGATTACACAATAAATGAGCTTTTGTTTAGCATTCAGGAATTTCTTGATCGAATATAGGTACAGGGTGTATACGGGGTAGGGGGGGGGGGGGGGGTGGATCAAACGAAGACCAAAGGTAGGGGACCTCAGGAGCTACCGAATCGACCCCCATGTATGTTCAGCGATTTTCATTTGTTTCAGAGCATTTTAGTGAAAATTTCAGAAATGTCGGATTTCAGGTATAATTTATTAGTGGTAGCTAAACTATTCGACCTACGACCATGAATTTTTTTTGGAAGTAGTGAGATAGCGGGTCTAACAAATAACAATTCCATTTTAACTCGTTTCATCATACATTTTACAACAAAAAATAAAGCTCTCAATAATTTGAGTTTATTAAAATTTTTCATAAATTTTTAAAGGTCATTTTTTTATTTTTTCACATAAGTTTTTTTTCTGCAAATTACTTAAAAAACTACCTTAGTTTATGTAGAATTTAACCAGTAAAATTTTGTAAGATAGGCCCAAACCGTCACTTTAAAAATAATATGGAAAGGGCACTAGTAGTAATAGTACATTACTGCAGAGACCAGTAAGTAAGCCATCCTGCACGAGTAGAAGTTTAAGCAATGATACGAGGCCAGGATGGCGATTACTGGGCGAAGCTTGTATAGTGCTTTTCTCAAAAATGAAGCAAGTTGATAAAAATAAAATAAAAGTACACATTGAAAAAATAAAGAAAATCTTCGACCCGCCATTAGCTACTCAGTTGCTAACCTACAGTGGTGGTCATACAATTAAGAACGATTTGAAGTTTCCGATTTTTTTTTATCTAAATCATGTCATATGTCTAGTTGTGTTCCTTCTTAGAAGTAACAAGTTATGTTATAAAATAGCCACATGGATAGAGCAAACAGGATTAATAATAATAGTGTATAATTGCTAACATTCTTTTTTACAAATTTTATTTGTTCTCTATACTAATAAATTCAAATAGTAATGAAGCTGGACAAATAATTAAGAACGATTTATTAAACTGCTCGAGAGTTGTTTTATATGAAACTTAGATTAAATAAATCATATTAATGTGAAGTTGGTGTAGAAAAAAAAGCAATTTAATACATTTGAACTAAAATTAATAGTTAGTAGCATGTCCACGGCTTTTAATTACGGCTTTACACCGGCGAGGCATTGAATCCATCAATTTTTGACATTTCGCAAGAGAAATAGAGTTCCATTCTTCTAAGAAAACGTCGTACAGCTCTCTCAAATTGCCACACTGTCGATTTGAAACCTTTTTCTTGACTTCGCACCAAAGATGATCTATTGGGTTAAGATCTGGGCTGTTGGCTGGCCAATCTAAGACTGAAACTGATTGTGATGTGAGGAATTCCTTAACGGTGCGTGCAGTATGCTTTGGATCATTGTCGTGCTGGAATGTCCAAATAACCGGAAGCACGTCTTCGGCATATGGTAACATTGTTTCTTGCAGTATATTTTTGTATTGGAATTGATCCATGTTTCCTTCTATCAGCCTAACAGGTCCAACGCCATGTCCAGAAAAGCACCCCCAAATTTTCACATTTCCCCCGCCATGCTTTAATGTCACTTTTGTGTACTTTGGGTCGAATGCTTTATTCGGAGGGCGTCGTACATATCGTTTTCCATCAGAACATACCCTATTTATTTTTGTCTCGTCAGAAAAAAGAACGTTTTTCCACTGTCTGACTGTCCAGTTTTCATACCTTCTTGCAAATGCAAGTCGGGCTTGCCTATGACATCGTTTCAACATAGGCACCTTCCTTGCTATCCTTCCGTTCAACTTATTTTCTACCAAACGCCTTCGAATAGTGCGTGCAGAGATTGCTGAAGGGTTGTTTTCGCCAAAATATTCTTTTCTCAACTCATTAGACCCTTTAAAAGGATTTTGTTTTGCCAAACGAACGATATTTCGATCATCTCGACGAGATGACTTTCTCTGTCTAGGTCCACGCGGAACGTTTGAAGTAGTTTGATACGTGGAAAAATGCTTTACGGCATGGAAAACCATTGTTTTTGAACATTGCAGATGGTCGGCTATCTTTTTATACGACCAATTCTTCTCGCGAAGTTTTATTATTACTTCTCTTGTAGATTTATCACAACTTTTATTTTTCCCCATTGTTTTTATACGAAGTAATCACTTTTAAGACTTTAACAGCGCGAAATGGCGCCAAAATTATACGAATAATAATCTACAACCACAGAGCCACACAGTGTTCTCTATTTAAATTTGAAAAAATAATAAACTATTCAGCGTTCTTAATTACGTGACCAGCCAGTAAGTACTAATACTAGGTTCAGATCGAATGTATAAAGTTTCTCTATTAATTTTTTAGCCAACAATGTTGCATAAATGAATGTACCGGTAGTACGGAAAAGTTTTGCAATACCGAGAGAAATAAAAAAAATACGGGCAATTAGTTATACTTGTTACTTTGAAAAAATCATCTCAATAAATAATCGTTCTTAATTATATGGCCACAACTGTATGTCTGTCTATGGTATGATTGTATTTTTATAGGTACCGGGCGGCGATATTTAGATATCTTAGTGTTGCCGGATAATCGATTTTCAATTACTGTATCGATTTTCCAATCGATGTATCGATTATCGAATCGATGTATCGATTATATCGATATAATCGATACTAAGATTCATACAATTATATCGATTATAATCGATTAATCAATTATAATCGGTTAAGTACACGATATAATCGATTAAATCGATTAAATATTAACAATCGATATAATCGATTAAATTGTAAAGTATTAACAATCGATATAAACGATAAAATCGATAAATTTTATGAATCTTAGTATCGATTTAATCGATACATCGATTGGATAATCGATATTTAGATTATTTGTGCGGCGCAATTATAATCGACGATTAATCGATTCACCAACAATTGTCCGGCAATCTGCCAACTTTAAATTACAAACGTCATAAGTTTAATAAAAATTTTCTTAATTTTAAAACATTTGAAACACGAAAATTGTAATTACAATAAAATAAATTAGAGAAAAATGTTCCAGTTATTTAATCCTCTTAAGTGTGAACTTTTTTTAATAGTTTTGGGGCTGTTTCACCACTTTTTTTAAAGTTCGGATTAGCTAAATCATAACCTTATTTGTCAGATGGAATAAAAATTTCTGTTTCACCAGTCATGATTAGCGCTAAGTGACGGACCAACTATTTCTTAATTTGACCATCAGATCAGGTGGCATTTAGCATTATTATCCGTCACATAACTTTTTAATTAGTTAGTTTATTTTTTTGTGGCCATGGTTGGAGAGCCCTTCTACCGGTTTCAGAAAAATAAATCAAAGTATTTTTTATTTTTTAAAGAAAGAAGTCATGCTAAATTGCAAACGAGAATTTAAATATCAAGATTTGATTAAAAAAATATAGGTACGCTTTTAGTATGTAAAAATAAATCCAGAATTTCGTAATATTTTTTAATTACAGACTTTTTTCAGAGGCACAATCGTTTGTTCTATCTGAACTTGTACATCGCCATTAAAAAAAAAGTTAATCCGTCAAATGGTTTGGCGCCACTTTTCGATTCCTTTTACGTGATTTTATTTTTCATTGTTATTGTTAACAAATTATCGTAAATAAATACCATTTTGGATTAATTATAATGCTACACATTTTTTTATGCAAAAAAATAGATGTATTTAAAAATTACATTTCATTTCATTTAATTTACACAGTTTACGATTTCTTTTGCTTTAATAATTAGCAATTCTTTGAACGAAAGTGTGTGAACAGGAACGCGTGGTCGTGAAATTGTTTGCACAGGACCGGAGTGGTGAAACTGAAAAAACACTAGCCAACAGATTTGTTCAGTACTTAGTTTATTCATTGGTTACGTAACCAGTAGTTTGACAATAAGGTGGTGAAACACCCCCTAAGTTTATCACAGACGTAGAGCAGGGGTTCCAAATTTGAACACTTGATATGTAATGGAATTTCATTAGTACATTATTGTCGTGGCCTGGAAGTAGGCAATTGCTGGCTGAGTATGAGTATATAGTTAACTAATAAGAAGCCAGCAATTGCTATTCCGGCCGAGACTAATATAAAGCTTTTCTCAAAAATGGTGAAGGAAAAAAATTAGAATAAACTTTTATAACCTTAAATGGGTACAAAGAATTGCAAATCATGCACTTAAAATTAAATGTCAATAAACCCTTTCCCGCCTTTTTCATTAAAAAAAAAACTGCAGGTGTATTTTTCTACCGAAAACACCACAAGCTGTTTCAAACACAATAAAAAAAGTCTGGAGTTCCAACAAAACAACTGATACCGGTTATTTGAGTTGGCTGTATACGAATAGTGCCAACTTATTACCATGACCGTTTTAACTTTTTAAAAAGTTTGAGACTCGCAATAATGGAATTTGTATGCGACATTGTTGTCGAGTTTATCGAGCCTGCAATGATTTAACTTTTTAATTTTTTTACTGGCCATAAACTATGCACTTCACGTTCTGATATGTAAAGAATAATGTCAACTTTTACGGATATTTTTGAGAAAACTTACTTCCTGGACAGTTCGAGAGTAGAGCATGGGTTCCAAATTTAAACACTTGATATGTAATGGAATTTCATACTTACTTCCTGGCAGCTTGAGATTACTTTCTGGCAGCTAGCAGCTAGTCTCCAGAATGCGTTACTTTCTTCGACGTTTTTGATGACGTAATGGCAACATTTCATACCATTTTTGAGAAAAAAACATTTTTAAATCGCTACGTAAAAGTTACTTTAAATAAGACTAGTGCATCAAATTACATTATTTTTTATGAAAAACATATTTCAATGTTAATCAAAATTAAATTTCAACCATTAAAATGATCTAAATATCCGCGAGATAAGAATGGTGGAATCTAAATTGGTGACTAAAATTTGATTACAAATACAATGAATGAATGTTTCTCACCCTGTACGGTGGGCTGCAAAAGTGCATGGACATCTCGGGGCGATAATCGCGTGAGCGCGCTCGCGCGTGCTCGGGTATTTTAATAACATCAAACGATCAAACACTGGTCACGCGATTATCGCCCCGAGATGTCCATGCACTTTTGCAGCCCATCGTACCTTTCTTCGTTCAAAAACTAACAAAAAAATAAAAAATGTAAGACTAACTGACCTGTTTGTCCTTGTTGGTGAAATGCACGAGCCACCCCTCCTTGATGGCCTGCCCGGTGCGCTTCTTGGCGTGCTTGACGGACTGCACGATGCGCATGAGCGGGATGTTGGCGCTGGGCGACGACGACGAGCTGCAAGCTCAGCGCTCAGCGCTCACAAGCACGGGAAATGGGGGGCGATAGGGGGTACTGTCTGGTGGCTCCGGGGGTCGTGTAGGTGACGTGAGGCATGCGTGGAAGGACGCTTTTAGGTCTTTACTTATTCATCGCGCGGCGTTTACTCTATTCATTGCGCGGCTGAGACGCTCGCAGCACAGTGGCTATCAGGCGTGCAATGAACTGATAAAACACTCGCCGCGCCGCCGGCCGCGCGAAGGCGTAGCCGGGCCGTAAGATCGAACCGCACAATATACACTCACCGGCAAAAAATTTGGCCCTCAGTCCACCTTTCATACAAACGAGGTCACTTTGATGTCTTGGTTCTCCACTAGGCGGTGCTTTGGCTGTGATCTGATGATGGCTACTCCGAGCATTGATAAAGGACATTCAGAGTTCCTAAGATACCCACCTGATTGAATCTGCGTTTAACACAGAAATTATACACATTTAGAAAAAAACAGCTAAAATGGCAATAAAATGAATGAAAATCTTAGTGCTGTACAAATTCTCTCGCTGTGGTGTAAACTGGTTATTGAATCACTTGTGTGTGTTAGAAACTCTGGACCACCATTAGCGATGCTCTGGATATCCATCATCAGATCTCAACCGGGACACTACCCTGGTGTAGAAATAAGGCATCAAAGTAGCTTCGTTTGTATGAAAGGTGGACTGTGGGCCAAATGTTTTGCCGGTGAGTTTAGTAGCGCGTCGCGACCTCTCCTAAACAGATTGTGACGGCGCGCGCGAACATTGAATTTGAGGTGAGCGAAAGCATCGAAGAACTACTTAATTGTTTTATCTTTGTTGTGTGAGAGCTTATGGATCGGTGTAACCGGAATATTTTAACGTGGCAAAATATTCTGTCATTACTCAAAATAGAAATCTTCATTCTGTTAAATGTTGTGATGAAGTGAAGATCTTAAATAGTATTAAATACAAGCTACCAAGGGATAAAACTACACCTAACTATGAGGGGTATTCAATGAGATGCCATCAGACATATTGGCTACAAAAAAATTGCTCTGCACTTCGTTTTAAGGAATAAATGACAACATATGTGTCTATGGACAGTGGTGTTCATTTAACATCAAGTGACCCACTAGTTCGTTTGTTTGGCCTCTCTAACATAAAAAAAATATGGACTTAAATTTTCAAACGTAAATTCCTTTAAAATAAGTTAGGAACGACTCGGATCTATTCGCTATACTGCGGTTTGATCCTGATCTGATAGCAATGGTATGGTTCGACTATCACGTCACCATACGAGAGAAATGTGTGTCTTTCAAGTCGCTTTTATAATAACGTGTAGAACAACATTTGCACGGAGATATTTTCTGAAATACTCTTCACAGCGTAAGGTGTAATACAAAGACTTTATTTATTCACTTCCCATAGACTTCCCACTTTCATAACTAATATCTTGCGGGACGTCATCACGAACTTAATATTTATTGCTAAAATTATAGTATGTTCCAGTTAAAATGACGAAAAGCACTTAAAACCAACATCTATTGTTTAATTGTTATCTTCAAGTGGGGTTGTAAAACAATTATGCAGGTGTATCGGTCGGTAGGCTATACTTCGGTCAGTTTTATTCAGTGGCGATCCTTACATAGAAGCCCAAAAGCCGGGCTTGCCTTATAAATCTCAAATCAAGATTAAAAATAAAAGCCAAACCTCGTCCAAACGAAAAAAGTTCTAATAAAATCACTTTCATAATAACGCGCTTTATTTTACGTAAAATACCAAGAATTGCATAACAAATCCGCTGCGCGGCCCAGCGGCGCTGTACTGCGGCCGACGCGGCGATAGGCGATAGTAGCGACGTTATAAATAGCATGACATCTCGCTCGCTCTTGTGGGCTTTTACGGGGCTTCGAAACGCTCTCTTCATACTTAGGAAAACGTTAGTTTTGCAAATATCTATGTATAGCTGCATATATAGCGCTTTCTTTGCAATTTTGAATCTGGCTTACGGTGTGAAGTTTGCTGCGTTTGGTTTAGAACGTGAGTGCGCGGGCGAGATGAATAACTTCACGATTGTTTATATCGAATCGTGGGCCATACCATGCAAGGCGTTGTAAAATGCGTGAATTTATGTAATTACAAAATAAATAGGTATTCTTGTTTTAGTGCGTTGCTGCGTGTGAGAATGAGTCTGTAAAATTTAAAATTCTGTCTAGTAATAGAATGAAGTGTGCTTTGGTAAGCTTGCCCAAACTGAGTAAAGCGGCAACAAGATGGATTTACCTACATTAAATTATAAAAAAATACTAAAACATATCTCTCGGCTTGCCATAGCCTGATACCCTAGTCACGCCACTGGTTTTATTACGTCTCTTTGTTATCTCTTCCTTTCATATTCAGCAACAAAAGGAGTTATAAAATCCCATGTTAAGTGCATTTTCGTCATTTTAACTGGAACATACTATACTTGGACGTTTGACCGCATTGCAGCGGCCGTGGTCACGAGTCGACTGAAGTGTAGGATATCATGGTCGTTCAGCCGCGCGAGTTTTTCGACACCACGTTCAACCACGTTCAGCCACGCATGGCTCATTTCCGAACGCGGCTTTACATACTTTCGTAATGGGAAGAGTTCGCTTGGTGGATTTGATCCATAGATTCAGACCGGGCGTTACTTTGCGTATGTCAATATTAAAGTTAAGGATGTAATAGTCCAGTCTTAGAAGGAAATTAAAAAAGCTAGATACAAAGGGTCATAATTTTATACAAAAATAGATAAGTAACATTAGGATTAAACTACCTTTTAAAGATATCGTTACGATTCAAATTCGAAATCAAGAATATAAAATAAACTTTAACCGTCTTGAAAATTTTGCTAGCTGTAACAAATCCGCTTCTATTTAATGATTTAAAGGGTAAAAACTGAGATTTATGAGTTGTGTTGCACACTTTGTATCGTAAAATTCTAATAGAGAGTAATAAAAACAAAACAGACGGGACAAAAAGCCACAAAAGTACGGAAAAGCGCTTGGACTTTCGGACAACAAAGCAACAAAAACATGAGCTCCACAGTGTAATCACTGTTCCCATTACACGTATTTCTCTGCATTTTAGCTATTTTATAGCATGACAGATAGGACGCATACTATGATTTGCCTAAATATCGCTCCAATACAATATTTTCTTAATAAATACTTGGGGAATTAAAATAAGGCTCCTGTTAAAATCAACATTCGCTGCACAATAAGTGTGAATTTGCTTTGAATTAAAAGCTTTCCCTTCATTTTCCAGCTATAATCTTCTGTTATTCTTAAGTTGTTGTTAGTATTCCACGAAACATTTTAGATGTAATGTGTTTGAAATGCAATCTTAACTTATTTTTTTACAGCTGCTAGACATTCCTCTTTTCTGGCAAAATAGCCTTGACAAACGCGCAGACGTACAACGAAGTAATCCTATAAAGGTTGCTTTTCTCTTTACAGGTACAGAACCCAAAAAAAACTTATACCGGATAAGGAGCCCAACTTTAAATGCTCACAACTTTGGGTAACATCTACACGGTGAATTTTTTAATAAGTGCACAAATTTTAATATGCGATACTGTGTCGTTAAAATAACAAATTTCAGTATTTTTCGTTATAATATTTATCTTATCACTTATTTTTTTTGTTTTTCATAGTAACTCGACTAATTATTGGATGAATTACTATGAACATCCCAAATTTCAAAATGCAAAAAAAAAATCTCGAACAGCTAATCGTGATCTATCAATGATACTGAATCATATATCAAATTTTGTGCACTGATTAAAAAGTTACCCTGTAATGTATACAAGGGGTCTTGAAATTAATCCGGAATGAATAATTTTCACGAATTGCCGGGACTGAGAGAGCCGCCTCGCGAGGCAAGCGCATGAGGCATGATTTTGTTCTACACAAAGTTCAAAATCGCACCGAAAATTACTGCCTCGCGAGGCGGCTCGCTCAGTGGATACCCGGCTATTTATTTAGTTTGGTTGATAAACGTTTCCACACGTTGGATGATGTTCAAAATGCACCGCGTCAAAGCATTGAATACATACATATTAAATTATTTACATATTGAACTAAAAATTTAGATGAAAAATCTTTATAGGTGCAGTTAAAGTAGCCCAACTAATTTGTTGATATATTCCGGATCAATTTTAACATGCGGTTCAAACACGAGCCGTAATTGAAACCTTCGTGTTATTGCCATAAGGGTTACAATCGTCAGGTCGTGCATCGTTCATTCCGGGCCGACAAATTTAATACAGGTCGTGTTTTCACCGCATCCAATTTTAACCCTTTAACCGTTTTAAATTTTTCGTCGGCATGCTCATGTCGCCATGGAAATGTAATAAAAATAATCGTGTATACGTCAATCTAATTAAATAACGCAGAGCAATGATTAGGGGAGAGGTGGCATGAAGGGGACACGTATTGAAGCAGACAATTTAAATTTAGGAAGCTTTCTTATATAGGAAGCGTTTATTATTTAGACTATTAAAATCATCATCATCATCATCATTATTTCAGCCGAAAGACGTCCACTGCTGAACATAGGCCTCCCCCAAGGCTCGCCAAACAGATCGGCCCTGCGCTATCCGCATCCAATGCGTTCCCGCTACCTTCACCAGGTCGTCGCTCCATCTTGTTGGAGGCCTACCTACACTGCGTCTTCCGGTCCGCGGACGCCACTCGAGAACCTTTCGGCCCCATCGGCCGTCAGTTCTACGGGCGATGTGCCCTGCCCACTGCCACTTAAGTCTAGCGATTCTTCGAGCTATGTCCGTGATTTTAGTTCTTGCGCGGATTTCATCATTGACTATTGAAATTAAATACATTAATTGTCATTTATCAATTCTTGTTGTTTATTTTCGCATCTTTAAAAAAATGTGTATTTTCCCTTTCATAAATGGCTTTTACCGCTCGTATGTCAGCCGTAAAAAAATACTGCATTCAAGTCTCGTTTGCTTCAAATAACACCAATTATACGGATTGAAATGAAAATGGAAAAATGTAGCCTTAAAATTTGGCACATATCTGTGTCTGGACATACCAGAAGTTAATTTTGAAATGTCCCTTTCATGCCATCTCTCCCCTATCCTTTAAAATACAAATCAAAACTTGATCTTATTTATCAGACTGCGGCGAAATGAGCTGAAAATTTGGCATCAGACTATGACGGTTAAAAGGTTAAGTCACCATTTATACTTGTTCCTACGCATAGAGTATTGTAGTGGAGCGACATTGGGACAGTGGGCCACCACCAGACAGCACTTCACACGGCGGATGCGTACCTGCTGGGTCGGGACGCGGACAGTTCGGGGAGCTCCTCGCGCCGCCGGCCAGAGTCGTCTGAGCCGCGCCGCCGCCGCAGCTGCACCTGGAAACGTTGACCAAGCGTTTCACACGGCTGCCCAAAGAACCCTACAGCGTAAATACAGGGTGGCCAAATAACAGGTATACTTTAGTTTTGTAATTTTATTCTACGAAATATAAAAGTTACTAATGCCTGCTACACATGTAACGATATATCGTAGCGATTAATCTGTGCAAATCAATTAGCAATTTGTGCAATTTGGTTTGCACAGATTAATCGCTACGATATATCGTTACATGTGTAGCAGGCAGAAGTATTTCTTGTTAAATATAGTATTTAGGGCCGGCAATTAAATATAGAAAACAATGTCAGACAAATGTCCACCTCAGCAGCATGTAGATGTGAGCCATTTTCATCGCATTTTTCATCACATATTCACACATTTCCTGCGTTACCTCAGTGACTGTGTCTCGAATATTTTGTTTTAATTTCTGAAGGTTCCTTGGCCTGTTAGCATAGACACGTCCCTTTAGATAGTCCCACAGAAAAAAGTCAGGAACTGTTAAATCAGGCGCTCATGGGGGCCAATCAATGTCACCGTTCAATACACACATATAATAATAAGAAAATTTTCTTAGAGTTTCCGCAATAGGTACATTATTGGGATCGCGATGTCTACTAGGAGCACCTATTTGGATCCCCCAGGTACAATAATTGTATATTAGGTGATCCAATTGGCTAAGTAAAGTTTTTAGAAGAGGTGCTAATTATATTTTTTTTCGACAGTGGTCGACTTCAACACCAAGAAACTGGAGCTGTTTTATTTTTATCTCCTTTTATTTATTGGAAATATTTTTTTAAGTGTTCGAGATGACATTTGTGACACTTTACGGCTGACAAGCGGTTCGTGCTCAGTACTAAGAAGAAATAGAAAAAAAGACGAAGTCAACTGTCGCTTCTGTCAATGTCAAATGAAATCTAACCGTTTGCGTTTCGTTTACTTTGCGTTGTCCAAGAAGCAGTTGCAAAATAGTGATCGAAAGTATTCAATCGTGATCCAATTATCGTGCATAGGTCGTGGGAAAATGCGGTAAAATTGAAAATCCGGATTTTATGCGGAGGTTGATAAAAATAGTCCAAAAATCACACTGAGCACACCAAAACGCAAAGCAAACGAAACGCAAACGATTTGACATTGACAGAAGTGACAGCTCACTTCGGTTTTTTTTTTTCTGTTTCTACTAAGTTCTGAGCACGTACGGCTTGTCAGCCATAACATCTCACAAATGTCATCTCGAACACTTAAAAAATATTTCCAGTAAACAATAGGAGATAAAATTAAAACAGCTGCAGTTTCTCGATCTCCAGAACGCCGACTGTCGAAAAAAAATATAATTAGCACCTCTTCAAAAAACTTGACTTAGCCAATTATATGACCCTAGTGAACATCGCCATTAGGATTAATGGGGAGTAGAACGTTTTAATAATTAAAACACGTTGTTCAGTCGTAAAACGTTCCAGAGCAAATTTGCCGTATCTACACAAAGTAATTTTCATGCAACAACTATCAATTTGTACGATTGTACGGTCGGCCAAGAACAAAAGTCGTCTGCGCGATTCCGGTGCCCTATTTCCACCGACCGGCAGAAAGCCAAAGACACGTACAGACATGAACCGCGCAGCGCATACTGGCCGGGCACGGCCCGTGACTGCGCAGTCTTATTACGATAGGGTAAGTGTACCAGTGAATGAACACTTAAGGAAATTTTCGACTTTGAAAAGTCTTACTTTTTGTATAGCACAACCAACTACTCTAGTTGGCTAACATCATCATTATTCAACAGTATTATTGCACAGTTTGAAGATATATCACTATTTAAGTGAAAAAATGGAAAATCACCAGTGAATGAACGCAAAATTCTAGTGAATGAACAAATGAAACCAGTGAATGAACAACTTTGAATATGATGTTTTGTTATACTATAAATATACAAAAGCGAAGTTATGTTAGCACAAATACATTCAATATACTTATTTGGTCGATTCCATGTTCTAAAACAATTAAAATACAAAAATAAGAGTATTGTTCATTCACTAGATCTTGGAAACCAGTAAATGAACTAGCTATAAGTGACATAGTTCATTCACTGGAAAACTTGAACCAGTTAATGAACCTATATTTTACGTTTGTTCCAATACTGGCCTTTCGGTAGATAATGTATTTGGATCAATGTCACTGAAAACGAAATCTTAATATGACGACTAGAAGGAAATATGTTGCACAAATAGAAAATTCTGCAGTCCCAGTGAATGAACACCCCCGTTCATTCACTGGATTTAGGCGATTTTGGGTTCCAGTAAAAAAACACTGGATTAAAAGGTATTGTTTGTAAATAAATTACAATAAAATATGTATGAATAGCACTAACAGGTCTTTAAAGCTTAAAAAAACCATACCCAATGAATGATAAATGGCGGGGACAAATGCAGTAACACATCAGAAGTATAGTAGCTTTCGTTCTTCCTTAATACTGCTCCATAGAAAAAATGTACAACATACGTACGTCCACTTTACATCGTCGCCATTTCAAAACTGTTGCTTAGGAGTCGAAGCAAATTTACCAGAACCTGACAAGTAAAGGTGCTAGTCGAAACAAAAATACGAGGCGTGGTAGAAACGTACCAAATTCTTATTATTTCAAAAAATTATCGTTTTGTTCATTCACTGGGTACTGTTCATTCACTGGTACGCTTACCCTAGATATGAATTCGTTAATAGAAACTGTATGTAGAAGAATATTATTTTGTCTGCCACGGCACCTGTCTGACACGCACGCTGTCTGTAGATTCGAATCGACCTTTAGCTAGTAGTGGAACTGACCTCGTTGTCGTCTCGATCATTGGAACCGCCATCATTAGAGCCGCCTTCGTCAGACTCCTCGTCAGGCAGCCGCGTGCTCTCGGACAGCTCACTGCCGCCGCTGCTGTGGTTGTCCTGGTACTCGCCTGTAACAGATAATTCCATGAAAACCAGCATTTACCCGCAGCTTTCACAAATCTTCACGCCAGGTTGGCAATTGGGTCAAAATCCGAAGTTTTTACTAAATTTCAATGAAAACTCTCAAAATTTTCATGTCACTCCAGACTTAGTGGTTGAGTTGAGATTTCGTAATTTTATGTGCGTATAATCAACCAAGAAATTAATTTACCACCCTAAGGTTTGATGCCAAGTGTACGGCTTTAGACATAGAATCTGATTCAATTCAATTTTTGGGATAATTATGGCCCCATCGAACGGTGCGATGATTCCGCCAATGTCGAGGTTGGATAAGACACTGCCAGACGACCTTTGGTCAAGTACGGTAGAGCTGTCCGTGTTCGGTAGAATATCAGCCACAACCAATCTAGAACAAAAAAGTTAAAAACTGCCACCACTATAGATACAACACACTACATACTTATAACTAACAACTAAGTTAGGCACATATTATGGGACAAATCTAATGGATTGGAAGGAATATGTTTGGAAAGGAACTATTTATGAGACTTTTTAATTGACAACCTTTCATTTTTTTAACACCTGAAAATTACTGCAGGAATCGAAAGAGTTTCGCCTCCTGAACACGGAAAAATATTTATTATAATTTATTTCTCCATATTTAAAAAAATACAACAAATTTAAAAACATATATGTACTTACAAATACATCCACAGAATAGATATTTTTCCTTTACCCTTTTCACTAGAAAAAAGAGCTGTCATAATTTTAAATTAGATATCAACCTTAACGTCAAATTTACGTCATCACTTTTTTTAATAGAGACTAGACAAAAGTAATGGATCTATTCTATCGTTGCGCTCTTTTAGAATAAGCACATCTTTAAAAAATTGTAACAAATTAATTAATAATCCTAGTGAAAATTTAAAACTATCAGCGTCTTTCTCTTTCCAAACAGAATAAACAGAACGAATCAAATTATAGTCTTAGAAATATGAAATGTTGTCAATTATATTATAATCTGATGTTATTTTTAGATAAAAATGAGTCTAGTATACCTACTACAAAATGGAGAGAAAACCAGAGTTAGTAGGAAATTAACATTAACGGGACGGGATATATTAGCGGGTAGCAGGTGACATAGAATCTAAAAATTGAGATCTGAAGGTTGACATTTAATTTAATTACTGAAACTACCCGCGTCTTGAAAACTGCCCTATGTTCTGACTGTGAGCTATACATCCCGATTCCGTGGGTGCATCGGACGGAATAAACAGTAGCCCAAGTGTTATTCCCGAGTTCTGCGAACGGTACGAAGATGTCTAGAAAATAACAAACTAAGAGGCTACTATATTTCATAGTAAATACAAACTGAAATATGGATGCACAGAAAAAAACACCAGAAAAAAGACCAATGCTAGGAATCGAACCCAGGTCCTCGGCATTCCGTGCCGTGTGCTAATACCCCTACACCACCACTAGTCAGGAGTCTAGACACGAATTTTTCCTACACATTCATATCTCAATTTGGTAGATCTTCACTTGCGTGATACAGCGCCACGCCAGCGGCACGGAATGCCGAGGACCTGGGTTCGATTCCCAGCATTGGTCTTTTTTCTGGTGTTTTTTCTGTGCATCCATATTTCAGTTTGTATTTAGTATTAAATATATGGTTTTCACGGGATGACCGTAAAAGTAATAAAAAAAAATTAAGTTGAAAAATAAAAATACAAAAAAAAGATAGGGTGAGTGGGGGTAAGATGAAAAGCGGTGTAAGATGAAAAACACTTGGGTGCTACAAGTAGTTTTTCATCTTACACTGCTCTTCATCTTACCCCCACTCACTATACTTCATATCAAACTTGTTAAGAGGCTACTAACTGTGCGAGTCGCGTATCTCCCCGCCGCAGTCCTTGGGCACGTGCGGCAGACACTTCCGATGCGCGTTGTAGTGGCAGTCCTTGCACTGCAGGCCCTGCTTGAACAGCCCTCGCAGCAGCCGCTTGCAGTGGCGACACACGGTCGGCCGCGTGTAACTGTGCACGGCGAACGTGTGCGGGATGCCCAGGGACAGCCCCCACGCCGCCGAAGAACGGGACGGCGAGCGGCTGTGCTTGCCCGTCGAACCGCCCAGCTATAAACCCCAAGGTACAACACGTTTACTTTTAGTTTACCACTGACAGATGGCTTGCCTTCATTTCATTTCCAACTTTAACACCACACAAGTAAAGTAGCTATTACAAAATCTGCAAACGTGGGTAACAGTATTCTAAAATTGGCTTTATTTGTAAATAAATAAATAAATATTACGGGACAATTTACACCAATCGACCTAGTCCCAAACTACGCAAAGCTTGTACTATGGGTACTAGACAACGGATAAACATACTTATATAGATAGATAGATACATACTTAAATACATATTAAACACCCAAGACTCGAGCACAAACATTCGTATTATTCACACAAATGTCTGCCCCGACCGGGAATCGAATCCGGGACCTCAAGCTTCGTAGTCAGGTTCTCTAACAACTAGGCTATCCGGTCGTCGTGTCGTGTAGGTCGTTAAAGTTGAATATGAAATGAAGGTAAACCATCTGTCAGTGGTAAACTTTATGTAATTTTACTGTATACGCTGTCTTAAAAATTTATCAAAAATCCATTGCCCAAATTAAAAAGTTGCATTTTCTTTGTCTTTAATAGTTTTCGATAGTATTAACCTCCTGAGGTCCGATGGCCTATTATTAGCACTTATTCTAATGTGACATTGAACTCAACTCATGATAGCTCATTTACACTCGCGTACGAGTGGCGAGACGAACTGCGAGTCGAGCAACGAGACGGGAGTGTGAATAGACGCTCGCGGCTCGCCTCGCGCCTAGTCTCGTACTTCGAAACGATCGCGACGCCGAGCCGAGATACGAGACGAAGCACGAGGCGAGGTACGAGGCGAGAGTGTAAATCAGGTATTAGTGAAAAAGATTAAATTTCATTGAACAAAATTTGACGTGGGCGGCAGGAGGTAAGTTTAGGAGTTATGATTAGCATGTGTTAAACATTAAATTACTGATACTGAAGTAATTTAAGGAAACATAAATGTAACTTTCAATTTGGGCCAAAGTTTTTGCCAGCGACTGTATTTCAGCCGGGTATTTTCAGTGTATACGTATAGCTATTTTGCAATACTTAACCTCACTACTTCGCGAAGGAGCATAATAAGTATTCCATTTATTCCAGTAATCAAACAGAAGAACATTTTTCAATATTTTCTATTTATTGTAGACAAATGCTGGGGCTCTAGTGAAAAAGGGGTTAATTCTGCAGAAGTTGAACAGCTGATTTCGACTTAACCCCCTTTACACATAAAATAGAAAATAGCTGTTTAATTTCTGCAGACTTAACCCCTTTTTCACTAGATTATGTTCAAAGTGTACCTCCTTGCACCACAAATTTAAATTTGAATTAAAATTTCAGATTAAAAACCTTACAGTGTTCACTTGGACTTATTCAATCACTAGATGATATAGTTTGGATTAATTTAACCTTGTATGTAATAAACGGAATCTTTCCAGTGAGGCCCCAAAGTTAATAAAATAAAATGTGAACTTCTAAGTGTTCTTAGATAAAACGATTTCGACAGAAACGTTCCCGTGGCCAGAAAAAAACGATTATGGTAGCTGTCCTAGCTCAAACTTACAAATTTTATCATTATTCTTACCGTTATCATTATCATTATCAAAAACCTCAAGACTACAAATAGCTATCCAAACTTACTTACTTATCCGTTACTGTTTACGCCTCCAAAGATTTGTGGATAACGAACAAACGCACTTAAAAGAAGTGTGGGAGGACGCTCCGGCAAAATATAATCTCGATAACAAAAACATCATCTACATATCGCGAGTGGAGGGCGTTGTGAAGTATGTGTCGAGATGATAATGTAAATATTAAGTTCAGATGAAAATAGTACTTGACTTGAGCGATGGAATTGTTTTTATTATGCTCTAATAATTTAGCATACATGAAATTATCTATTCTTTTGTTTATAATTTAAATTAATTCAGAATTTTGCCAGTCAACCAACAAACAAC
The DNA here is from genome assembly GCA_947563465.1 of Archips xylosteana. Lineage (NCBI taxonomy): Eukaryota > Metazoa > Arthropoda > Insecta > Lepidoptera > Tortricidae > Archips > Archips xylosteana. The sequence goes on along the minus strand of OX387362.1, from coordinate 656,108 downwards.
TTTTATACTAAAAGAAACGCATTTAAATAAGTATTCTTCAAACTCTTATGCCGTTAGGTACTTACTTAAGATACTTATAAAAAAAAAATGTGGCATATTCTGTCATTTTATATGCTCAACATATAGCATCTACATGTAAAGTAATGTTTTGGTAGAAATGGACAGTATTTAATCTTCATAATTGGATGATGGGTAGCGTGGGCATTCGAAATAAAACTCAAAAATAATCAAAATATCATTTATTAAAATAAAAGTTAGTTACAAAAATTACAAAAACAGTTTATAAATTCCCAAGTTACCCACCACCAAAGTGTGATGTTAGTCTCGTGTTTGTGCACTACACTTACTAAATATAAAATAACTAAATTAACTTAAGATTAATAAAATTGAAATAATAATAGTTTTATAATATGGACGGAAACGGTTCCTAACACAATAATAAAACAATAATTCATAAAATGGAACGTTATAAAGGAATGTGCTGTTATGCAGTTATTGATTAAATTATTATAAAAAATACATTACTATGATCTTGTGTAATTATTTAATGAACCCTTAACTTTCCTTGTCTTAAATCAATATATTAATCGTCATATCGTCAGGGTTAGTGCAAATCCACTTATCTACCCTACGTAAATACCGTATATCTGCACTAAATTTAGTTTACATGGGATAGTTTGAACATCATATTTGTTTTATTTTAATTTGAAGTAAAAATTGGAAGTTCGTGAAATTTGCCACATACGCGGGATTAAGCGGATTTGCATTGTCGCTGACGATATCTAATACAGACATAAAAATAAATGAGATTCATAAAAATACTTCTCAAGTCAATTCTAACTATATTTTCTAGCACCATTTTTTTCTTAAACATCTCTTTGTTATTAAAACATTATTTATAAATGAGATTAGGAATTAATTATTGAGATTCTCATACTTAAAGATTCATTAATCGAAACAACAACGAGACCAATAGGTACTGAAATTCTGCTCTTATTTGGATCTTTTTAAAAAAAATACAAAGTTAAGGGCTTAATGAAAACAAAATCTTGATCGCTTCCTTTGTGAAACGAAAGTTAATCATACGAACTATATGAGGAACTTTCGTTTCGTTAGTGTAAAGTAAGAAATCAATTAAGTTTTGTTTTAATTAAATCCCTTAATAATGAACACGTTTTTTGAAAACTACCCATTTACTTACTAGGTTTACTTTCAATCTTTAATTAAACAAGTATAGGACGGAATTTCACTACCACAAACGATACGATAAATACAGTATGTTTGATGTTTATTGCGGTTCGGAAATTCCCTAAACATCTGACCAGTTGTTACCAACTGCTGCCAGCTTTGCCTGATTTTATGATTCGCCGTGACACTGCATGGTTTGACCGTATCAAAACGAAGCAAAATGTATGAAATTGTATGGCTTTTAGTGCACCATGAACGACTGTAGGTACGCTCTATATTTCAGTACCTGGGCGACCAAGCTTAGTTCGATTTAAAACACGGAATTTCCCCGAGATAAGACCGAACTAGATCTATTCTTCGCCCCCGAATAATACATAAACTTCATTGAAATGTTACGAGTCGTTTCCCAGAACCATAAAGTGGATAAATATACAAGAATTACTGGTTTAAAGGTATTGTATTTGTAAGCAACTATTAAACTACATAATGTATAATAAAGATTGTAATTAAATATTCACTCACTTTGATTATTATTATTAAGTATTATCAACTTGAAATTAGGTACTGCAAGTGTAAAGTTCTGATACTAATGTTTCAAAAAGTGTAGTGTAGTCAGTCAACAAAAAAACATAGGTATTTTATTAAATAAAAACAATATTCGTAGTACGTCGACGGTTTTCTGATAGACGCGCGTTCACGAATTCTCCGTGCACAGAGAATCATACAAGCCGGATTTATACTCATCTGACGTATCGTGTCGTAACATGTCATAACGGTATCGATTTCATGCATTTACCTTTAGCGGTGAGATCTATATATTATGTATTCGTCACACATAATGCGCTGTGTCATTATTTCTGATCTATATAATTAAAAATAAATTGCAGAAAATGTATGTAGGTAGGTAGGCGTATAATTTCAAAACGTTTGGATCCATTTACTGTCTAATTCTTGTTTTGTCGTGCTAGTAACTATTGAGAGGTTTGTATGAAAGAAAGTGTTGTTTCTTAAATGAGTAATACACCTCTGTGAAGCCAAGGCAGGCAGCTAGTGCATATTATGTCAGCCATGCTCAATCTTTTTTTGTGTGGGCCACAAATGTGTTGTAGCAATGGTAAAGCGGTCCAAAGCATTTATTGTAAACAAACAATATTCAGAGTCAAAATGGTTAAAAATCAATATATTTTTTATGCTGGCGGGCCACTCGTGGAAGCTTGGCGGGCCGCGTGTGGTCCTTGGGCCGCAGGTTGAGTATAGCTATATTAAATGTATGAAATCGATAACGTTCTGACGCGTCACAGCACGACACGTCAGACAAAAATGTGCGTTTAGCAGTCGGGTCAAACGTAGCGTCGTATGGTCCATGCGACTCAGCTGGAGTTGTCACCAGACTTGACCGTCAGCAGATCGGCGATGCGCCTTACCAGCGAGTCGTCGTGCGACGCGTGCGAGGCGTGGGACGCGTGGGACGCCGTGGACGCGCGCGACGGCGAGCGCGGCGCCGCCGACCCGCGTCGCGCCGCCGCCGGGCAGTTGGACGGCACCTTTACCGCGCAACGCTTGTGGTAATTGAGTCCGCAACCTGCGACACACACACATTACAAACGTGATTAGATAAGGGCTGCTTGCACGGTCGCGTCATACCTACATCTACAAGGTGTCTCAAAATGAATTCGGAGTATTTCAACAGATCTCCTTTATCATTCGTAAAGCTAAGGAGTCGAATTCTCTGCCTTAATCTGTGTTCCCTGAACTAGTAGTAGCACCGATTAGTGATAGTAGTTCAGGTAACACACAATCTGGCCATTTTCAATTTTAACGCACCATTTTAGAACAGAAATGGCGTTCTATGCTTCAGTTACTTCATTCAGTTGATTTCATTGTCTATTCGTGATCACGGCCGCTGCAACGTGGCTAAACGTCGAGATAATGCTGCTTTGAGACAAATAAATAGTCGATTGAGTTGGCAAATAAGTAACATCATAACTAGGTATTACCACACAAAATCTATAGGAGAATTGTGTTTTGATAGCTCATGTTCGTTCGTGGAAGATGTGGCAGAATTGGAGAGGGAAATAACTTCATGTTTCCTCACGCTCGATTTTTCTCCTTTCCCCAGTCAGTAAAAAGTACTTACAATTGATTTGTGGTGCCCTGTACATTATTGGAACTAGGGGGCGAGAACGCAGCGACCGCAGTGGTGGGTGATCCCTCATGACCACGACCATTATGACAAGAATTTATGACTAAGCATTAGTAACTTGTTAACTTACCCTCGCACTTGAGCCCTTGCCTCACGAGGCCGAACAGCATCTCCCCGCAGAAGTCGCAAAACGTGGGCGCTTTGTACGAATGCACTGCCAGTGCGTGCGGGCGCGGCAGGGGCGCCGCCTCCGACTCGCTGCCGCATAGCAACGCTGCCGAAACAATATCACAACTTTATAAGAATTGTTCATAAAAATAGTACAGCTTGGGATAGATTGTTAGATCAGTAGGCTTATTGTCTAACGCGCTGACGCTTGGTTTAGCAATCACTATTTCTTTCTGTCAAATGGTATACGACGGTGACAGAAAGAGATGGTGAAAGCGAAGGCAAGCCTCCGCGCGTTAGACAATACGGCTTCAACTAATCAAGTTTATGCATTATGTTGTCCAGAAAATCCAGGATTAACAGGAATCCAGAAGCATGACCACAACAGAGAGACTCTCTGGGTGAATGAGCATTTACTAGGCAAGCGTGCTCCATCGTAGGCCTCATCTCCACTTTCCATCAGGCGTGATGGTGGTCAAACGCAAGCCTGTATTGTATAAAAAAAATGTTAAAGCACCACGAGGGTTGATACTCACGGTTGGCGGTGAGCACGATCTCGACGAGGGTTTCGTCGGCGACGTCGCTGGCGGAGTTGATGAGCTGCAGCACGTTAGGCGAGCAATAGTCGTGCCGGAACAGCAGGATGCGCTCGCTCAGCCGGTTCAGGCCGTTGTCCGGGATCTGCGCCGGACAATATAGTACACCTTATTCAATTCAATTTTTTAAAATATTAGTTCCAGCTCCATTGATACTATCGATGATTCTGCCAATTTGTTGTTCGGTAGAGTAGGGGGAAAAAAAAGTCCAACTAGTTCCATTAATGGAACTGATAATGGAACTAGTCGGAATAGACCGCACTAAAAGGCTTATCTCAAATTGCCACTCTGTATCAAAAGCGACATTAGGTTTATTTTGTATGTAATGAATTACTAATATAACACAATTGTGTCATGAGCAAAGATTGCATTTAGTAGGTAGGTAGACGACGCGAGAAATATCGTACGTGGTTCGGTACATTGCCTTCGATGATGTCAAGTCAATGAACGGCTGAACGGTGCTTGTCAATACAAAACAATACAATATCGTTATTTTGTTTAAAAAGTGTTTGAACCGCGATGACAGAATTCAGATCTCAGTCTCGGTCTCAGCATTGCAGGCCTCTAAGCTGGATTTATATTTGTCTGACGTGTCGTGTTGTGACTCGTCAGAACGATATCGTGGTTATACATTTTATATTTGTCTGACGTAGAGTGTGGTGAATCACTGGTGATGGCTTGACAATTAAACGAAAATGTATTTAATAAACCACTAAAACAATAGTCCAGCAGTGGACGTCCTACGGCTGAAATACTGATGATGATGGATGATCAACGGTTGAGGAGAAAAGATCAGCTTACCTTTTCGTGGACGAATTTGACGGCGAGCTCCTTGAGGTGGGCGAGCGTGAGCGTGTGCGCGGGCGCCGCCACCGCGTCGCGCAGCACGCCCAGCTGGAACAAGAACGTCACCTCGTCCTCCATGCCTGCGCCTGCGCCGCACTCTGCCGGGAAACCAAAACGCTTACGTTTACAATAAATAAAATATAAATATCACGGGACAATTCACCTAGTTCCAAAGTAAACTAAGCAAAGCTTGTCTTAGGCCGGGGCCGCACTGGTAAGGCGACGGCGACTCGACAGTGATGTGACTAAATCAAACATAGTTCGAGTTATGTAAGCGGCCGCATTGATCAATGTGTCGCGTCGCGGTCGCCTTACCAGTGCGGCCCCGGCCTCAGGCACAAGCCGCACAGAAGACACGTGGGACGGGGGCGCGACGCAGTCCGCGTCTCTGCCCCGTCTCTTCTGTCTGCTTTGGATCGCGACGCTTCTTTACATTTAGTAGGTATGAAACTGCGACGCGCCCCCGTCCTACGTCTCTTCTGTGTGGCTTGCGCATTACGGGTACTAGGCAACAGATAAACATACTTATATAGATAAACACATCCTTAAATACATATTAAACACCCAAGATTCGAGAACAAACATATTTTTCATACAAATATCTGGCCCGACGCAGGAACCGATCGAACCCGGGACCTCAGGTTTTGTAGTCAGTATGCTTAGTATAGGTTTTACTTCACCGAAATACTTCTCGATCGCGTTTACGTAAAAAAAATCAATTACTAGGGAAACATGGACAGCGCCTCCGCGGCCGCGCGTCCATGTTTCCATAGCATTGACATTTTTACGTAAACGCGATCGAGAAGTATTTTGGTGAAGTAAAACTTATACTAAGCGTACAGGTTCTCTAACCACTACCTAAACCATTTGAACGTCGTTTGGTTTTGGATGTGGACGTTTGTTTACAATCTATATCTTAATATATAAAAGAAAAAACTGACTGACTGACTGACTGACTGACTGACATATCAACGCACAGCCCAAACCGCTGGGCCTAGAGATTCCAAATTTGGCACGTAGGTTCCTTATAAGGTTTAAGGGTGCACTAAGAAACGATTTTTTAAAATTCACTCCCTAAGGGGGTGAAACGGGGGTCCAAAGTTTGTATGGGGAAACAAGATTAGTTCGACTATTTTATTCGAAACTTAACAGAAGTACTCCTAACAATAAATGATTAAACAGGTGTTTCAGGTTTTTTGGGAATTCAACCCCTAAAAGGGGGAAATGGGGGGACAAAGTCTGAAAATCAACATGGGGATTGTTTCTATGGTTTATCGGGTCACTGGTTGCGAAAACAACAACAGTTTTAAAATCCGACGTGGCGGACGTAAAATACCATCTCCCTGGATGGGGTGCGATGGGGTTGAAATGTCTAAATAAACTAAATGACTGTTGATATATCAACGCACAGCCCAAACCACTGGACCTAGAGAATTAAAATTTTGCACATAGATACCTTATACAATGTAGGCATCCACTAAGGAAGGATTTTTGGGAATTCCCACGGGAACGGGAAAAAACGGGATTTATATTTTCGATTCCGAGTGACCCTATCTCAGTAACTATAATAACTAGACTCTTCAAATTTGATACACAAGTGGGTATTACATTAGTTAAAACATTAATTTCAGGTTTTCTCAAAATTCCCACGGGATAAGGAGAAAACGGGATTTATATATTCAGTTCAACGGGATCCTATGAAATATAATTATTAGACTCTTCAAATTTGGCATCGAAGTAGGTAATAATAAAAGTAAAAAATAGTTTTAAGGATTTTCGGAAATTCCTACGGGATAAGGAAAAAACGAGATTTTTCGTTTTACTGGTCGTAGAAAGCTGAAATTCGGCATGTAGGTTGCTTGGGGAGTGTAGAGTAGAGAAAGATTGAGAGAGGGCTTTCCAAAATTCCCACGGGAACGGAAAAAAGGGGATGATTCGTTTTACTGGTCGTAGAAAGCTGAAATTCAGCATGTAGGTTGTTTGGGGAAGGTAAAGGAGCATTGAGAGAGGACTTTCTAAAATTCCCACGGGAACGGGAAAAAAACGGGATATTTCGTTTTACTGGTCGTAGAAAGCTAAAATTCAGCATGTAGGTTGCTTGGGGAGTGTAGAGGAGCATTGAGAGAGGACTTTCCAAAATTCCCACGGAAACGGGAATAAACGGGATTTTTCGTTTTACTGGTCATAGAAAGCTGAAATTTGGCAAGTGGTTTCCTTGAGGAGTGTTAGGGAGCATTAAGAAAGCATTTTCCGAAATTCTTACGGGAACGGGAAAAAACGGGATTTTGCGTTTTACTGGTTGTAGAAAACTAAAATTTCAAAATTCATAAGTTTATACTGTATGTAGACCGCAAAGGGCTCCTTAACCGACTTCAAAAAAAGGAGGAGGTTATGCATTCAACTTTATGTATTTTTTTATTCAAAAGAATACAATATACTTCTGAGATGGTCCCATTGTCACAAAATCAGGATCTGATGACGGGATCTCAGGGAAATCGAGAGCAACCCTCAAATTTTGTAGGCACGCATTACGTTTTTCATATATTTTCTCAAGCTATTTAAGTGTTTGCGTCTGGTAGACATCATCTTATGTTGATGAGCTGATGATGGAAGGTAAAACTCCTAAACGGTTAGGAGTTGAGGATATTTTTTCAAATATTATAGGTAAGTATATACCGATAGTTGTATTCTTTCAGGTTATCCAGGTGAGCTGATGATGGAAGGTTAAACTCCTTAACGGTTAGGAGTTACAAGGAAGTTTCTTTAAATATCATATGCACGTATAGACCTTTAGTTGTATTCTTTCTGGTTATTCAGATGAGCTGATGATGGAAGGTATAACTCCTTAACGGTTAGGTCACACAACACCTTAACAAGATACTATAATATGTATAATATCAATGCTAAGTAGGCGTACACAGCGCTTCCAGTTACTCAAGTTTCTGTAGAAGGTAAGAAAACATTGAATTTTACCTAATGCAGGACAGGGGAAAGTAATAATAGGTTTTATATTATTGTATATAAAGAAAGTTTAGTCGGGCTTGCTTGCACGCTTGCTTGCACGCTTACTTGCACGCTTTCTTGCACGCTTGCTTGCTTCCGTGCATGCATGCTTGCTTGCTTCCGTGCTTGCATGCTTGCTTGCATGCTTGCTTGCTTGATATCTTGCTTGCTTGATATCTTGTTTCTATGGAATACTCATGGTACACGCGAGCAAAGCCGCGGGTAAAAGCTAGTAAATATATAAAATTGAAAGTCCTGACTTGTTGTACATTTTTTTTATAATGAAAGGGAGGAAAACGAGCAAGCGCGTCATCTGTGGTGTGGGAAATTATAACAGCCGCCCGCCCATAAACATCAACAACTAAAGGAGAGTCACTCACTGATCTGTTGCCGGGTTTTAAAAGAAGTTTAAACATTTTTCTTGGAAGCCTTAGGTTATTATAAAAGTTAAATTGTAGGTTAGGTACTCGTACGTACTTGCTTATGTGATTAAAAAAAATAGGGAAAATTACAGATAGTGAAATAAAAATAATTACCAAGCATAAAAAAGAAACAATGGCAAAAGGTGGGCCTGAGTGGCATTTCAATGATAATGGCTATGCCCATTGCCCAGCTAATCGAAGTGGGCTGATTTGATTGACTGAGAATCGAAATCCAAATGATAAACAATGAAAACAAATACATTTCCTTTGAAAAATCAAAACGAAACACGTTTTTATTATAATTTCGTTAATTTGTAGTAGGTATCTTTCCTTTGTTTCAGAGTCTTTTTCCCTGTATATTTTTCTATAAGGCGATGAGATGACTGTCATTATCCTTTTTTTTTAAAACGATCTTGGCAGACTCACGTTTATGTAAGTTATTCATTATTTTAATCTATTGCTTTTGCAATTTTAGTACTCTTTGGATTTCTACTGCTTTTCCCCATATTGTTACAGCGTAGTTAACCGCGTGGACATGAGCATGGTCTTTTATGATTTCTTGGACGACTAAGTAGGTACACATAATTAGGGTCTCCCCAAATCTATCGACGCGGAAAAACCTTTATGTCAACCGATGTCAGCCGATTGGAAAAAACTTTATGTCAACGCAATGGTCTTGGGTGTTTAATATGTATTTAAGTATGTATCTATCTATATAAGTATGTTTATCCGTTGCTTAGTACTCATAACACAAGCTTTGCTTAGCATACTTTGGGACTAGGTCGAATTGTCCCGTGATATTTATTTATTTATTTTATGAGTTCCCACTAATATTAAAATAATTCCGCTAATATTTATAGTACTAAAATGTAAAAGTTTGGATGTTTGTTACGAATACAACGGCTCAATGAATTTTGATGACAATTGGCGCACAGACAGCATGTAACCAGAGGCCGTATTGTCTAATGAACATCCGCTCGCAACGCATTTACCATCTTTTATATCGTTTGATAGAACGAAATAGGGAATACAATAGCAATCGCCCGGGCGTTAGACAATAACCTTACCTACTGAGGCCTTAAGGCGTAAGGTGTCGTCACGCACACGCACCAGTTGTAATAAAGGAAACTGAAAGAAAGATGGCGCACTAGACGCGTGCCATATTTCGTTCAGTTTCATTAATTACAACTGGTGCGTGACATGCACACGCATCGGGTCTATGCCGGCCTTTATTGTCTAAAGCACTCGGAATCACAATCGTTCTCACCACTTCATTCTGCCAAACAATATACCTAGGAGGAGAAAGAGATGATAAATGCGATAGCGAGCGCTTGGGCGTTAGACAGTACGACCTCCGATTTAACGCCTAGGATACTTTCTATCACAGAAAGTTGCATTTTTCCCGCAGGATAGCGACAGCCGAAATCTTTGCAGGCGAAGTCGATGTTTGCAGTAATCGCAGGGGCAGCTAGTAGGCGCACACGACGCGACTAGTTACTGACGTCAGTAACTAGTCGCGTCGTGTGCGAACTTCAATGCGAATATATGGGCGGTGACGCTCAAGCAACTCGTTAGTAATTTAAGTTTGTAACTACATATGTAGTTCTCTTTGAGTAACTCCATGTGCGAAGGTCCGTATTGTCTAAAAAAACAAGGGTTAACCTGCACCTACCTGTTAAGATGTGGACTGACGTGAGCATTTCCTCGTGTGAACAGGTTACAAGTCGAATATTCGGCACGCCAGTACAGCGAGCGGAGCAGCTGCTCCAGAACAAATGGAGCAGAATGCTCGATGCGATTCACATGAGTAAATGGTCACGTCAGTCGCCACCTTAACAGTTTTATGCACATACAAGTTTGCAAAACTCGACTACGCTATGGATATTTCTCACTGCCAGTCACTTCTTCGTTAGTCATCGACAAGACAGCTGTCTGAAGACAGGACAAGGCTGTCGATGGTTACAGTTGACCGGCTTGACAAAAAATAGAGCCACGCAATCGACGGAATCCAGATTCAGGTATGCACCCACGTTTCCTGATCTGCTGTGCTCAACACGCTTCCAGACTTTGTAAACAATCAAAAATGGGGACATCAAAAGAACCTAGCTAACCCTTAAACTAACATAAGATTTTTAAGAACCTTTGAACTATGAGAACGCCTTTGAACAGATGCTGTGCTAGCCTAATGATTTGCACTATGGCCTCGCAAGCCGCGCACCTCTGAGTTTTTCGGAAGTTACGTATTACGTTCAAAATTTTATTTACCAATTTGCGACGAAAGAAAACATCGTGAGGAACCTGCACATACGTGAGAAGAAATTCAATGGTCTACGTCCCAAGCTGAATTCTGATACGCCTGTGCTCTGCAGTGAGACGTGGATAGGCTGATGATGAAGTCATGTCAGTACAAAATTGTATAAAACCAACACGCAAGTCGTTACAAGCAATTTCCCCGTAACAGAAATACCAGAATAAACAATATTTCTCGCCAAAACTCGTATGAATTGGTTGAACAAAAAACACCTAAAATCAGCAACTCAGCGTATTTAATTAACTTACTAACCTTTTCGTATATATAGGTTAGGTTAGATACACTTGGTTATCGTATCGGTGCACCGGACTATACGTGGATCGGTATTTTTGTTTAATTGACCTGCGTGCGCAGGTTGTGAGATATAGCCTAATTAAAGAAGGGACATTCTGTCATTTACGGTGACAGGTACACGAAATTAAAGGCATTAATTTACTTTACTAATGAAGCCGTGGCGGCCTAGTGGTTTGACCTATCGCCTCCCAAGCAGAGGGTCATGGGTTCGCACCTTGAGTTTTTCGGAATAATAAAAAAAAGAAGAAAATACATATATTTACAACAACACAAGACACATCAACATTATAACAAATAGACAACACGAAGGCTAAAGATCATTGCGGTTGCAAATTAGACACTGGTACAAAAATGCTGACGCACCGAGGAATTGGGATGTCCCAATTTTTGACAACGTCAAACCGTTTGGAGAAATAGGCTTTGTGAATCGTTTTCAGAAATCAGATTCCAAAAATATGATAAACTGAATTAAATAAAGAAAATTTAAGTAATGACCTTCATTTGACCCCTGCAGTGAATCGTCACATAGGCAGACATAAAGCAGGTCTACACTCTAAAGCAAATTGACAGTTTGAAATGTTGCTGTCCTGCTTATAATAGCAAGGAGTGACAAAGACAGAACTTTAATCACTTGATGCGCACCTGGCTTTAAACAGTTGTCATTTAGCATATTAAAGTCCGAAATGTATACAATACTCGCAATGTATTTTTACAAATTTAATTATTAAATTACTATGTTACAAGTAAATATGAATGAATTTTAATATCAGATTTTAATAAAAAATATCTATTTACTATCACACCATTAAACAAACAGGAATAATAGAAGCTAAAAGAAGAGAAATAAATAAAACTATTTGTCATGGTTAATTTAGGACCCTAAACCGTGCTTGTATTATTGACAGTGACAAGACAAATCAGTAGTGCCACAGATTATGTTATGTACGGCTTGAATTTTTGTAGGCAATGGATCGTGGCTCTCTCACTGTGACGTCATCCAACGTATTTCTTAAAAAAATTATAAATAATTAAATACTCAACCAAATTCAAAATCGATGAAAATGGTATCTTAAAATATCCTATTCTTTCCAAAAAAAATATAAAAACTATAGGTTATTTTTTTTGGTGCATCCCAATTAATGTAAGAAATTGCATTTGAAAATTACCATGAGCTCGGTGAAGGAAAATGTGAAGGAACCTGCACATAACTAAGAAGAAATTCAATAGTATGTATGTGGAATTTCCAATTCGCACTGGGTCCGTGTGGGAACTATGACCCAAAACTTCTCATTCTGAGAGGAGGCTGGGATCATAACTTTACTAACTACTTTGTTTATACTGTGATGCTGTCCGCCGCGTGTTACGAACATTGGTTCAGAAGTTACTGATAATTAATTAAAATGTAAATATTCATGTTTCTAAAACAGTTTCTCTGACTTAACGACATATACGAGTAAAATATGCTGGATGACCTTGAAAAATATTTTTATCGCTAAATCAGTACGTTTGGCCGCACGTTGGATTTACAAATTTTTCGTTCATTCCGTCGAATACAAAGATTTGTACCTACCAGGGGCCGTATTGTCTAACGCTTCTGACGCTTGCCTTCGCAATCACTATTTCTTTCTGTCAAACGGCATAAAATGATGACAGAAAGAGATGGTGAAAGCGAAGGCAAGCGTCAAAAGAGTTAGACAATACCGCCTCAGGTCCTTCTTTGCATCGAATTACGATGGGATAAAGGTGAAAAAAATCTTAACTAATATTGTAAATGCGAAATTAACTCTGTCTTATTTCTTTACTAGCTTTTGCCCGCGACTCCGTCCGCATGGAATTAGTAATTTGGGCAGCTTATTTTTTTATCCACTTTGCTTTTTCATCAATTATGGCTCTCCTTAGTTCCTTCCGGAAGAAGTGAAACTTCATAATAAACCAACCCGCTCCCAATCCACCCCCAACCCGCTCCTAACCCACCCCCACCCAATCTTAACCCGCCCCCAACCCGCTCCCAACTCGCTCTCACCCCACCCCAATTCGCTCCCAAACCACCCCATCCCTCTCCGAACCCGCCCCCTACCCGCTCCCAACTCGCTCTCAACCCGCCCCCAACTCGCTCTCAACCCGCCCCCAACCCGCTCCCAACCCGCCCCCAACCCGCCCCCCAACCCGCCCTATTTAACTGGGCTATCTAACACAGAAAGAATTTTTCAAATCGGAGCAGTAGTTCCTGAGATTAGCGCGTTCAAACAAACAAACAAACAAACAAACTCTTCAGCTTTATAATATTAAGTATAGATTCATACTCGGCGCTACTTTTCTGTGCCCATTCGTTTTTTCCATGTTCTGGCTTTTAGGAACCACTCTTTTTGATTTCTACATCTTTATCCCTACTAATATCCTTGTCCTTACTTCTAATCTAATATATAAAATTCTCGTGTCGCGGTGTTTGTTATCTCCTGCGAAATGGCTCGACCGATTCTCATGAAATTTTGTGTGCATATCGGGTAGGTCTGAGAATCGGTCAAGATCTATTTTTCATACCCTTATTATTCTTCGCAGACGGAGTCGCGGGCAACAGCTTGTAGTATTATAAATTAACTAGTGGGTCACCTGTTGTTAAATGATCAAAACTGTCCATAGACACCCGCAGCGCTTTACGCAATGCCAGTGCGTTGTCGGCCCTAAAAGGGAGAGGAAAAAGGAAAGGGAATAGAGGAGGGGAAGAGGTATTGGGCCCCCGGCGCTCTCACTGACGATGTACGAAACGCAGCAGGAGTACTGCTGCTTCACGCCGGTGTTCTGTGAGAGGGTGGTACTGCTCCAGACAAGCCACTACAAAAACCTAACTAATTGTAACCTTAATCAATCAATTAATATAAAATTGAACAAACGAATAGCCCTCTTGCCTATTTTTGAAGATCAGTATTCAATCGATAAAACAGACATTGTCACTTGCGTTTGAGGAAAATCGTAGCGGTCGAAACACTTAAAAACAACACAATCGCCAGGTTTATCGAGGTGTAATACAAATAAACATGTTTTTAACAAGCAACAAACGACATTCATTCATCCCCGCAAAATCCTGCGCAATAAACTGTTATAATATCCTGATTATTTAAACTCGCGCAGTAGGTATACTACGATACGACCTTTGATCAATTATAACTGTAGATCCACAGTCGCGCGCCCGAAAATGTCCGAGCCAAATGAGCGCCACTTTGATAAAAGTGGCCTCCTTTTTCTCAGTACGTTTGCGTGAAATTGTCAAGTTTAGCTGTCAAGTGTCAACCGAAATTCGACTGTAATGAAGTAAAGACTAGGTTCAAATTTCTGTGTAGGTGATGATTTTAATTGTTATGCAAACAAATAAAAAAGTTCGGACATTCTTTGAAGGGGATTTTGTTCGGCAATGTGTATCTTAGTTATAATTGATCAAAGGATACGACCAAGTAAATACTATACCATTCCGTTCCTACATTCACATTCCTACATCAGAATAAAAACAATAAGACTAATTGTTAAATTGAATTATAAGTGAAAATAGCGTTTTTGATGTTTTAACCCATGCAACTGACATTAAACCACCTTAAAGGAGTTAAAGGTAAAGAAATTACTTGGTTTTTCTGAGGGGTATTCTTGGGGCAGTTAAGGTGTTTGAGACGAATGCTGAAATGTAATTCTTTTGAGGTATGAATCGTTCCCAGCGTCCCAGAGTGAGATCGCACACTAAAATTCTACACATGTCTTCGTTTTTTTTTAAATGGCACTCATTTTTTTCTTTGGGAAGCAAATGAAGAGACTGATCTAAATAATTGGAAAAAATAGGTTGCTCTGTCTGCCGTAACTCTTGGGTTTCCAGGAACTAAGATTGCGACAGACTATGTAAGTATTTCCATTTATCTGTATCTTTTTCTGACCCACTTCATTTACTCTAAGCCTAAACAAATGAGTGCATTTAAAAAAGTTAAATAAACAATGAGGAAATAAGATTTTCTTTACAATTTACAAATAGGGAAGAAAACAAAAAATGTACGTCGAAAGGCACAACATGGAGGACTGCTTTAATTTTATGTAACATCTGTATTTATTTGTAACTCATGTTGAATATTAAATTATCTTTAATTTCGTTTCTAATACAAGCTTCTTTTGCTGACTGTGCTCGTATTGTCAACCAAAGTATATTATAAATCTTCCCAGGAGAATTTTTCGCTTCGAGCCCTTATCTTTCAAAACAAACGGTATTATTGTCATAGTATTAAGGTTCAAATTTAATGTAATGGCTCGAAGCGAAAAATTCACCTGGGAAGATTTATACTATACATGTCCGCGCCAAGTTTTAAGTCGATGCCATCATAACCGTTGAGTTCCGCCCTGTGAAAACAATCCTGGTCACATCACCAGAATTTCACTACCAGATGATTGCATTGTCACCGGACTTACTTAAGTATGCCAAATTTCAGTTCAATCGGATATCAGGTAGTGGTTGAAAAATGGTTAAAAACCACAACTTCCAAATATACATACGAACATTGCAAGTTAAATAAAAGCTTGTAAAAACTACTTAAAGCTGACTTATAGCGTTGAATGTCCCCATGAACTAATCTTTCATTTAGGTCACATTTTGTTCCAATCACATATGGATGGAGTTCAAAAATTTGAGACTCTAACGTCGTAATTAAAATTAGTATGAAATTATTCCGTTGTGACACTTGTGACACGTTTTTGTATACAATATATGCTTGTCAAAGCACAATCACGCCTGATGAAAAGCGAAGATGAGGCCTACGATGGAGCACGCTTGCCTAGTAAATGCTCATTCATCGTGGAAAACGGAAAACGGCCAGATTGTTGGAAACACAGTCGCAGATTACCCATATAATCACACCAAACACGATTACAATTACCTGTTTCGAGAAAACCGTTTTGTATAGTTAACTATCATTCCCAAGTCTTAGTTTTTGGATAGCGCCAGAATTTTAAAGTGGTATCTCAGGGTATTCAGCTTCAAATCGTTTGGAATCCATACATTTCTATAGTTGTGAATGTTGTGACGTTCGAGTGTTATTGCGGCATATCGGTTCCGAGTAGGGTCGGCATTAGACAGTCTGATCTGCGCCACCGGAGACCACTCAAGCAACGCGATACTTCGCGGGATTGCGTCTCAACGTCTAGCTTACGTCGAGACTCGAGACTATCGGGCGACATCGGGCATTTTGAAACAAAGACTGTTTTGGGCAGTCGTTATCGATAATAAACCGGATGGCCTAGTGGTTAGAGAACCTGACTACGAAGCTTGAGGTCCCGAGTTCGATTCCCGGTCGGGGCAGATATTGAAACTCGCTTGAAACAATATTTTGAGAGAATCAGCATCATTACAAGCGTTGAATCAACTGCTAACTGAAGCTTTTAACCAATGTTCCTTTATTTCATACCTTAGAGTACTTTCCAACCACTATTGTTGATACGTAATGACTTTTCTGCAGTTGATATTCGAAAATGCACGCTTATTTCACCGTAAGCGGTAGGCCAGCTGGTAAATAGGTGAATATAGCGGTTTTCAGACGAGTATCGAATCTGTTATGTCATTGTAGTAACTACGTGCCTTATCGGACATTTCTCAAAGCGCTACGCAATTGCAGTCCTGAATTTACTACTTATTTTTGGTATACTTCGGATGTAACTAGATCAAGATTCATAAGCGAGCGCCAACTACATATCAGACGACGTTGCATGTGTTTGTATGAATATCATACTAATATTAGAAATGTTAAAGGCTGTGAATGTATGGTGTTTGTTACTCTTTTAGGCTATAATAATCCTAAATAGGCTACATATATATAAGGAATCGAGTTCGAACAAGTCAGATATGAAGTATCTTTTTTATTTATTTTTCAACTTCATTTTTTATTACTTTTACGGTCATCCCATGAAACCATATATTTCAAACTAAATACAAACTGAAATATAGATGCACAGAAAAAACCCCAGAAAAAAGACCAATGCTGGGAATCGGACCCAGCTCCTCAGCGTTCCGTGCTGCGTGCTTACCCCTACACCATCACTGGTCTAGAGGTTAGCGACGAATCTTTCCCATACATCGTACATTTCAGTCTGTTATAATCACTTTATGCAGTGATAAAGCGCTTATCTATGTTATGCCCTCTACCGAGAGACTTTAACACTCCTTCGGAGCTAACCGCTCACCTGGACCAAGAGATGGCGCTACTGTGCAACTTTAAACAAGTCAGGCATAACATAGATAAGCGCTTTATCACTGCATAAAGTGATTATAACAGACTGAAATGTACGATGTATGGGAAAGATTCATCGCTAACCTCTAGACCAGTGATGGTGTAGGGGTAAGCACGCAGCACGGAACGCTGAGGACCTGGGTTCGATTCCCAGCATTGGTCTTTTTTCTGGGGTTTTTTCTGTGCATCTATATTTCAGTTTGTATTTAGTTTGAAATATATGAATCGAGTTCGCTCCCGTTGTCTGTATTTCCAAATAGATACAACCTAGGGCTCTTCAAGGCTAGATCGAATAGGCTGTTACTGAACCAGTGAGGTACACCTTTGGCCACATCTGCACTCTTCATCAGGTCTGTGTAAAATAAAATAGTCAAGTCAGCCTAGGTTTAGGCTCTTCCAGTGGCGAAGGGTACTAACAACCCGATTCTCTCCGGGTTGACTAAACTTTCGAAGTAGTTACCAAACGCTTCTTTTCCATTACTGCACTTTCAAGAAGAGGATACATTGGGTTTTTAGGTTTTTTGCTCCGGCTTGCAAAATAACCAATGAGTTACTTGTGCGCCACTGATACATTCGCATTGAAGTTCTCTTTGAGTAGCTCCATGTGCGAACGGCCATAGGTAAGGCCTATGTTCAGCAGTGGACTCTTTTGGCTGAAATCATGATGATGACTTTTTACTCCGGTATTCCCAAAATCTTGGTTCTTCATGCTACATAAATGAAGATTAGGTTGCAATTTTTAATTTCGCTGACTGGGAGCGAAGCGGCGGGTCAAGCTTAGTAAACAAAGCGACGTCACCAGTCGAGTTGGTGTTGGCTGTCGTCCTTGGACCCAATCGCCGCACGTGCGGGCTCCACGCGCCGGCGCTGACCTCGCCCAGGCAGCCTGTCGTTACGCGACAACCCCCACCCACGGAACCAACAACAAGAGGCCCGTGTGGCTGATAAGCCATACAGGGTGAACTTTTGACGCGAATCAAAATTAGTGTTCCTAGCTCAGCTAATGCAGTACAATCCCGGTTTGAATTCAGATCCCGGGTTTGATTCCCGGTCGGGGCATATATCGACATAGAC
Organism: Archips xylosteana; assembly: GCA_947563465.1. Taxonomy (NCBI): domain Eukaryota; kingdom Metazoa; phylum Arthropoda; class Insecta; order Lepidoptera; family Tortricidae; genus Archips; species Archips xylosteana. The sequence goes on along the minus strand of OX387362.1, from coordinate 637,812 downwards.
TGCAGCAATCAAGGCCGGGCCGCACTGGTAAGGGGACGGCGACGCGACAGCGATGTAACTAAATCAAACATAGTTCGAGTTATGTGAGCGGCCGCATTGATCAACGTGTTAAGGTTCAGCGGGACGCAGACGAAGTTGCGGCCGCCCAGTAGTAAATATTGAGAGCGCGCGCAGACAGAGAGCGGTCTGGAGTTCCGAGTTCGGCGTTCAGAGTTCTGTGTTTTGACCGCTCGAGAGTTCCAGTCGCCTGCTGTGTGCGTTATCGTAAGAGACTCAGTACATTCGAAAGAACGCAGAACTCTGAACGCGGAATTCGGAACTCCAGACCGCTCTCTGTCTGCGCGCGCTCTAACATACAACTTCACGCGTCACGCGCTAATCGAACTTGGCCTAGAAGCCCGTTGTCGAGATATTGCCACGGCCACGGCCAAGTCGGCCAATCAGAAGCAAAAGCGCTGATTAGGATTATTAGATATGCGATAACATTTCAAAGTACTAGGCGTTAAGAAGCCGTGGTGGCCTAGTGGTCTCTCAAGCAGAGGGTCGTTGGTTCCAATAACGGCTCGCACCTCAAGTTTTTTGGAATTTATGTGCGAAATGAATTATTGAAGTTACCAATCTGCACTGGGCCCGCGTGGGAACTACGGCCCAACCCCTCTAATTCTGAGAGGAGGCCTGTGCCCTGCAGTGGGACGTATATAGTCTGGGATGATGATGATGACGAAACGCGTGTTTAAAGATGCTTTTCCATCAGAGATGTGCTATGCTACTACGTTGCTGTGGATGCGTTCGATATCCACCAATCATATTCATTCGCCTAAATAGCAAGCACTGATGGAAACGGGTTCAACTAAGCTATGTTTTTATATGGAAAGATCTACTTCGTTAAAATATGTTCCGAAACCGTAAACTTTTTAAGTTTTTTATATAACTAACCTAACCTGACGGGTTCTATACTTTACGTTTTTATAAGATAAGATAATTTATTCAATAATTTGCAGTAGGTACAAGATGACAAGAAATACAATGTTTTACAAAAGTCTATGTAACACGTATGCCTGCACTAGGGTTACTAGAGAACTCTGTGACGCAGGCACATAAATTCTAAAAGATTACAGTTTCAGAAAAACTTTTAATTAGGTACTTTAATACGGGTCTCTATGGTTTCGCATAATTTAACAAGTCATAATATACCTATCATTCTTCATAATGAACGTTAGTCATAAAATGATTTATTTCAGAAACAGTTTTTTTTTTCGGAATTGTTAGGTATAAGACAAACCTAACCTAACAAACTGCATTCTATAATCTGCATTTAAAAAAGTCCTGAAAAAAAATACTGTTCAGTATTGTGCCCGGTATCAGACTTGAATAATTCACGGTTAATCATTATTAGACATACTTACATAATTTGTAATGAGATGTAGAACGGTGATTAAGGCGAGGTACCTCTAAGAAACGTAATTTTTAATTTCATTTTATTTAGAAACGGTAATGATTAAACACCTGAAAAAAATATATGTTGCTTTTGAGACCTTTCTGTAAGTACGTCGGGCACTCGTTACATAATTGGACAAACTTCGCTCGATAGAAAAAAAATCCAAACATACCCCTATTTTGTACCTTTAAACTCATTTCATTTCAATATTATACTACTTGATGTATTGAAAGTCACATCAAAATAAACGTCTGTAATGACGTAATGTCCGTCGGGTTTAATTTTGTTAATTTTGTAAAACATATAATTTTTAACCCAATATTAACGAAGTTCACGCCACGATTTACTGGCGCCCCGCTGCCAGCCCACCGCTCAGTCCCGAGCGGAACGTGTTGGAGGTCGGACGCTTGCCAATTTTTGAAGCGCTCCACATTACGACTATATATCCTTGATGTGGGTAGTAGTATCATCATTTATTTCTGTTATTTACCACTTTTCAATGTAACCGCCACACACAAAAAGAAACACCCATCCACGCAATTATACATAGTACACAGTGTACAAAGAAAAACAGTACGGGCACAGAGTAAAAATGTAACCAGTTATTCAACTTCATACAAGAGCGCCCGAATCGACGCACGCACATAGCCAAACGTATTACACGGCCGCTAAGTAATCTTCGGAATACAAAATAATGCTGCAGTCTCACGCGGCGCGCCGTCTATGACGCTTGGCTGTGTGCGTGCGTTGATTCGGGCTCTCTAGTATGAAGTTGAATAACTGGTTACATTTTTACTCTGTGGTACGGGTCTATCAAATTTTTTACAAGTGCCTGTAATATAAATTCGCAATTATTGACAAAATTGCCACAGTACAAAGTTTACTAATGTTACCGCTGCAATCGCCGAAATGATAATTCTTATTATTTCAGCATGAAGGTGACAAAGATGACTGTTTCACACATCTAAATATACACGATGATTTTTAATCGGTGATCAGGAGTTGAAAAATCTTGATCCGTAGACAAAATGGAATTTAATAGACGAGATCTTAAAGCAATGAGGTCTCTGGTTAATTAATAAATAAAAAAAAATGTTAAAACTTCTTCCATCCACCGAATCATCATCATCCTACATTTGTTTTAGTTAAGTAGTTCCGTCAAGTGTCATCGCTTTGGCGGGAAATTTGACAGGTCTCACGTCAAAGTTTGTTAAAGAAACTGACTTGTCAAAGAGATTTAAGGCTCATAGACTAAACCATGCGTAGGGTTGACAATGATTTTAGTTAAAAAGTGATTTACCAAATAATTATTGTTTAAAAAAATTGATGGCTTTTTTCGTGCAGGACTTAAACGTGGCCGCCATCGAATACTGATCTAGAAAAATTGGTTCCTGATCACCGATTAAAAATCCTCGTGTATAAAAGAAGAAACTGACTGACTGACTGACTGAAATATCAACGCACAGCCCAAACGGCTGGGTCTAGAGATTCCAAATTGCCAAAAGGTTCCTTATAAGGTCTAGAGGTGCACTAAGAAAGGATTTTAAAAATTCACAACTTAAGGGGGTGAGACGGGGGTCCGAAGTTTGTATGGGGAAACAATATTAGTTAGACTATTTTATTCGAAATTTTTCAGGAGTGCTAACGATAAATGAGTAAACACGTGTTTCAGGTTTTTTGGGAATTCAACCCCTAAAAGAGGGAAATGGGGTGACAAGGTCTGGAAATCAACATGGGTATTGTTACTATGGTTTAGGGACCTTATCGGGTCGCGCTGGTTACGAAAACAACAACAATTTTAAAATCCAACGTGGCGGACGTGAAATACCATCTCCCCCGGTGGGGTGCGATGGGGTTGAAATATCTAAATATCAATATGGGTGTCGTTTTTATGTTTTTTTTTGGGACGTTAATTACGAAAATGACATTGATTTTGAAATTTAATATTGTGGACTCCTGACACCTATCATTTTCCTAAAGTTTATAATCTCAGTGACTTTTAGGTTAAAAACAATATGGAAATGACAGGGTCAGGATTTACTTCTTAATTAACTGCCGACCACTATGTATACGCTCATTTTTTCATAAATCTCAAATTCGGTTTTACAATATTGACTTAGACCGCTGACTACCGACACAGTGCCACTTTTAGCAATTGTTGTAGTGTGTGGGAGCGTGAGAAGTATGGTGTCATATGGCTTACGAGGCTGCTGCGAGTTTATACATATTTTTGACCACTTGATCCGTGAAGAATGACCGACACCTACCGTTATTTGTATTTTAGCGCCATATATAGTTTAGTTTTGTATCTAACTGAAATTCTGGAACTGTACAAGCTGCGGACAAAGCTTAGAAGTATCCACTTCGAAAACGTTTCATATTTTACATTTATAACACAATGTGCGTGATCTTGGTCTCGGTCGCAACTTACACTACTGTAAATTAAATTACACTGTGGCTGGTAAGCGTGACCTCCGTCGGCGAGTTCACGGCGCGCGCGGCGATCGTAGCTTTTGCGCGGGCGGGGTGCGGGGTGTAAATTAACGTGGCGCGCTTCAAGAACCTCGCCTTAACAATTTGTTATTGCATGTTGCGACTTGCGTCGAAATATCGAGAGCTTATTAAAGGAAATCACTGTTGACATCCCGTCACAAATATGTCTATGCGTTTACTGCACCTGAATCATTACATTAAACTTGGCTTAGCTATACAGAGAAGTGGTTGTGTACGGATACAATTATTATAATTATAACGGTTAAGAGTCAGTGACACTCGGGTTTGACTAGTCGGCGGTCGGGTTTGATTGACTAGTGTTGAACCATCTTCTGATGGTAGGGACTGCGAAAGTATTCCGCATTGGGTTAAACCCAGAACACTTTGGTAACAACGAATCTGGGGCCCTTTTGCAACGTAAAAAAGCGAATTTTATTGTAAACTAGCTGTTGCCCGCGACTCCGTCCGCGAGGAATAGGGGTAGGTATAAAAAATAGCCTACGACCTATTCTCAGACCTGCCGAGTATATGTAGAAAAAAAAGTTTCATAAAAATCGGTCAAGCCGTTTCGGAGGAGTTCGATTACAAACACCGTGACACGAGATTTTTATATCTAATTTATAAAAATCTCGTGTCACGGTGTTTGTTACCGAACTCCTCCGAGACGGCTTGACCGATTTTTATGAAACCTTTTTGTCTATACTCCGTAGGTCTGAGAATAGGTCGAAGGCTATTTTTTATACCCCTAGGTGATATAAGGCAATACAAAGTTTGCCAGGTCAGCTAGTATTAAATAAAAACTCTACTTTCGTATAAGATAATAATCTGCCTTTGGGGGGCCCTGAGCATGAGCCTCGCGTGCCTTTATGGGAAAGACGCACTGGACAATCTTCACGTCACGGCTTCCTCCGGTTTATTATTTTCTCAGACGTCTAAGAGCCATATCGCACTGGCGATTTGCGAACGTATTACAAGCGGAGCGAAAACGCGACGGATTCGTCGCAAACGCGCAACGTATTCGCGGCGAACACGCAACGAGTTCGTCACGTCTCTAGGGCTGGGATGCCACGATGTACTCACGTACGTCAGCTACATCTATTATACCCACTTCAGTTTTTGTACAGTCGCGGAATGAAAAGATTCGTCACTTTTCGACTCTATGTCAACGAGTTAAGGTCGAAATGTGACGAATCTTTTCATTCCGCTACTATACACCATGGTTTTGAAGGGATGGGGGTTAGCCATAATCAGCACGTCAGCCACGACGGATTGGTGATCGCAGCACTGGAACCGGTTCTGATGTTATCCATCGTCGCAAGCAGTTGAACTACTAGCCGGTCGTTCTGCTCTCCTCGAGCTCCGTTCCCGTTAGTTACTGGCAGGCTGCTGCCCTCTGCCAGGGCAACACTTATTTGAAGGCGGTGTTTGCTCGCCATGTCATAGGATCGTCGTCGGAACTTTCGTGTCTTTTTTGGGGAGTAACCACGTCACTGAATACCCCAACACTTCCTGGTGACCCTATCGCCTCGGTCCGGGACTGCATATTTGGTTGACCTTATTCGCAGCTGTCCTGCAAAAACCACCGCAGCGCTGGGTGGACGACATTCGACGACATGGAGGCCAGAGGCCGTATTGTCTAACGCTTCTGACGCTTGCCTTCGCTTTCACCATCTCTTTCTGTCATCATCTTATACCGTTTGACAGAAAGAAATAGTGATAGCGAAGGCAAGCGTCAGAAGCGTTAGACAATAAGCCTACAGGACTGGATGAGACGGGCACAGGATCGCCAAAAGTGGAGGAAAAGGGAAAAGGCCTACATCCAAGATTGGATCAACAAAAGGCCAACATGATGATGATGATTATACACCATGGCGTCCCAGCCCTTTAAACGCAACGAATTCGCTGACCGCTCGCGGGTAACACGCTGCGAGTTCGCTCCGCTTCTAATACGTTCGCAAATCCCCAGTTTGACATGTCTCTAAGTCGGCAACGTCTCTGCAATTCTCGGATGGACGTTGGTGCCCGTGAGTGGTGGTAGTCATTCATAATCAATACGGACGATGACACCACCAATCGACTGAAGTAATTTTTGTGAGCTGTCAAAACACAATTCTATATTCCCATACATTTTGTATGGCAATTGGTAGTTATGAGGTCACTTCTTTGCCAACTCAATCCACTAATTATTTGTTTTAAAGCCACTAAAAATCTAATTTTACACAAAATTGAAAATTAATCTGATTTTCAGGGTGGTATACATTTTTTTATTAGAGTCGCGTCTTGAAGCTATTGTTTTATGGCTACTCGTACCCTATTGACTCACTTGCTAAATAATACAAAAGAACTAAGCTGGGCATTCTAGTTATGTCTAGTAGTATTCGAAAAGAAGCTGACGGAATTAGGTCATCCAATGAGGAAGCATTCTGCCCCAAGCGTGGCCAATAAACTAGTTATGTTAATTTCGTACAACGTTCTTTAAAACTTACATCCCTTCGGCCCATAGAAACAGTTCCACACGCCAACGCATATCAGATCGCGTCCGCATGTAGGTTGCACATGGTTATCGTCTATTGATGTCACACTCGATAATTTCCTATTTGTAAATAACAGTGCCCCTGACCTATTAAGATTTAAAATAATCACGCCACGTTCCTTCCAAGTTTTATGGCCACGACGAATTAAGATAATCGTGGCAAGAGCGACACGTGCGGCACTGGTAATAACCTAATAACATAATTCTAGAACTTGACTCAAGAACATTATTCTCGCAAAAAGAGTCGAAGAAACTTTTGCAATTTACGTACCAGCCTGCATTTTTTTTTTGCTGAAAATGTCATAATGTTCTATCCTCGTACGCGATTCAGTTTCTTCTTATAGAAAATGGAATGAAATTTGCAGTGAAAAGATTCTACCGTGGTACCTGATTCAGTTTCTTCGTTTACTAGCGGATTACCTCAGAGCAGGTTTACCCAATTGCTTATTTTTGGGTATGTATTATAATACCGAAGTACGAAAGACCGAATGTATTAAAACATCGAATGGGTCAAAAGACCGACACGATTTTTTTCTGAAACCGTTAACTTTCTAAGATTGTTATAACACAAACCTAACCTAACCTAATGGGTTCTGTATGATGCCGTTTTAATAAATTCTGAGAAGTTTACGGTTTCAGAAAAAAATCGTGTCGCTCTTTTGACCCATTCGATGTTTTAATACATTCGGTCTTTCGTACTTCGGTATTGTAATACATACCCTTATTTTTGGATAAAACAGACCCGTGATTGACCCCTATCTCACCTGATGAAAAGTACAGATGAGGCCAAAGCTTCTTACTGGTTCAATAACAGCCTATTCAATCTAGCCTTGAAGATTCCTAGGTTGTACCTATCTGGCAATACAGACGATGGAAGCGAATTCCATTTCTCTACAGTTCGTGTTAGGAAAGGTGACGTGAACCGCTTCGTGCGGGCTATTGGAATACTAACCAATAAGGGTGAAGACGCTCCCCCGCCTAGATGTTTGTTGGTAAAATGGAGATGGAGGAATTTAGGTTATGTTACAGTTGCTAAGGACGATGCGATGTCATTAGTATCAGGCCTCCCAAGTGTTATAGCTTTTATGAGGAGAGTCTGATTTAATACTCGTACAGACCCTTGCGACCCACCCGCCGGTTGCATATCGCCCTCTATATTTAGACTTTATGACTGCAGTGGGCACCGGGGAGGTGGTAAGGATTGCATATAAGGTCGGATGTACAGACTACATGCAAAGTTAATTCTTGTGCTAATATTAGGTTCTTTACAGATGGACTAGCCTTTTGGATCGTAAATGGCAACTGTCGACTGCCCAATGCCCATACATTTTGCCTTGCAGTTACGTTGCAAAAGAAATTATTCCGCTGTAACGGCTCTTATAGAACATAAAATAAACCAAAAGTCGCCTTACAGAGTTCGCGTACTCTCGTAAAAAAATTCTAAGACATGCGTACTCATACGCACCGTCTATTGTAGAGTTAATACATTTATTTAGTTCATATTAAACTAGAAAGTTTTCGAGATTTCTGAAAATTAATATTTTCATACATTTCGATGTGTTCTTTCCGGAATCGAACAAAGCCAACGCGAACGAGGTCGCAGGCCCCAGTTATTTTGAAATAAAATTCTCGAGACATGGTTAGACTTAACGTACAAGTCGTACAACTCGTTTATTCCTTTGTTCGAACAATACAATTGCAATGAGATATATCGCAGCTGAGATAACTCAGTAAGTCCATATGATTTATGAGGAATGTCACACGAACAACAGCTTTCGCGTCGCCTGCTAAGATACAGCAATGGCAATGTTGCTCTTAAAGTTTCAAAGCAAGTCGCCACAATACTATCGTCAAGTGTGTTATAAAGCTTCTTTGAAATATTTTCGAACGAATTTTCCATTCTATTGGATATCCCTTCCGTCTTACTCTAGATTAATCCATCTGCAACGAGTTCGTTTATCGCTAACCTACGAAAGCCTGTCTTTCACAGGATCTCAAACAATCTACAAATTAAATCACAACTACTTCAGTTCCGTGGCTTAAGCGTGAAGAGGTAACAGACCCCGACCCCGACAGATAGAGTTACTTTCGTGTTTAAAGAGAAAAGTTGTTTGATAATTATTTTTTTTGTAAAATATGGACGAAACCAGAGAATGACGGCAACTAAGCTTTAAAATCACTCAACTAATGGTATTGTTACGTAGGTGTCGTAAACTGTGCCCCGACGAATCGCTCAGTGCTTGTTTACTGAATTAAGACGGGTAATTTGCACATGGGACGGTTTATTAGTCAAAACAAGATAGCTGTTACGTAGTGGAAAGCTAGTTCGCGAGTTGTGATAATAGAAAAAGATATTATTGAGGGACGAATTGATAAAGAACATGGAATTCTCATCAAATAAGATGGTGGAGTTTGAAGACGTCAGATGTTTCTAAGAACAGAGGTTATACCTACGCGTGGATACTCGTGATTGTATTCATCTCTTTCTACCTGTACGACATAAATAAGCTGTGAAACTGATTGATTCCGATACCTGGTTTACACTCGCGTACGAGTGGCGAGACGAACTGCGGGACGAGACGAGCCACGAGACGAGAGTGTGAACAGGCGCGCCTCGCGCCTCGTCTCGTGATTTGCCTTGATTTTGAGGCTCGCGTCCGGAGCGAGACGACGAGGCGAGGCGCGAGGCGAGGTGACGAGGCGAGAGTGTAAATCAGGTACGAGTGGTTTCGACAGATGTCTGGACATTTTTGACCCGAAATTGATTTCAATGCGCTTTTTAAGCAAGAGCTAAGTGAGCTGGGGTGGAATCAGTAAAATTTCACATGAGAATTCAAGGAAGATATAAAAAAAAACTCTAATTAGTTTTGCAGTTCTCGAAATAGATACAAGGTATTACACATTAAATCAGGAATTCAGCCAGTAGTTGTTTAAGATTCACTAGTAATAACCTTAAGTAATAATTAGTAGTAGTGTTTTAAGAATCTTGTATCGTGATTGAAACTTCAGCAGAAACTTACCTGTGGGGTGTAGGGTTTAGAATTACACCTCTCCATTTCTTCCGTGGATGTCGTAAGAAGCGACTAAGGTAAGGAAATAGGTCAAGGTATATTGCAGCCTGTCACTATTATACCACTTTTCATAATTTCAGCCGAAAGACGTCCACTGCTGAATATAGGCCTCCCCAAAGGCTCGCCAAAGTGGTGCGCAACTGGCCGCTTACAGAAAAACAAAATTCTAAATTCTGAACTATTGATTTCTTTTGTTTTTTTTTCATGTCATTGGCTCTACAATTTGGCAAGGCTTATGCCGAAAATTGATTTCTTTCGATATAATTATATGATTAAACGAACTTACCTGAAGTGAAGTTCTATCATAATTATACGTAGCTCCTTGTCCGAGACGGTTTACCATGTAGTCGTGCTGATTGTACGGCACCAGTCACTATGTCTAAAGGAAAAAAGAAAAAAACTCTCTCGATTGACATCTATTTGACAAGACGTCATTTCGTTTAAAGATATATGAACAACCCTATGTTTGGGATAATACTTAAGTATTAGTGGGAGGGTTTTGGGAATGCCGTCTCGGACAAGGAGCTACGTATAATTATGATAGAACTTCACTTCAGGTAAGTTCGTTTAATCATATAATTATACTCCTCTCCTTGTCCGAGACGGTTTACCATGTAGCTGTTTAAAGCTAGGGTTGTGAATTTATTTGTATTCAATCAATACAATGATAAGGAATAAAAATATTTATTATCTCCAATAACAAACTAAAAACAATTTATTTCGGTGGCGTCTCACCATATTTATTAATTATTGATGGTAAAATATAATATAGTAATGATATGACTATCGTAACAATTAAAATCGAAACCAGTAATATCAAAATCAACAACACAATCAACATTACAAATCGTAATTAAACTCTTACAAATGTTCAAGTATAGTGTCACAAATTGTGTCACTAAAGTTAACACTCCCAGTGACAGGTCTGTTGTAATGCCTAGCGAAGGTCATTGAGTTTTCAGACCAACCCACAGTTTTCTGGATTTGGTCTATACTGATACCAGATCTGAGAGCCGCTGACGTGGAGGCGTGTCTTGTGCTGTGTGCTGTGAAAATATTAATATTTATTCCAGCTTCCTCCATAGTCAGTTTGATCCACCGACTTATAGTCTGTGTGGATGCAGGGTGATGTGGTTTTTTATAAGTTAGAATTAATTTATCAATTTCTTTTCTTAGGGGATCAGTTACTTTGATATAATGTTTCATAGTGTTAACTGGACAAATTTCAACTTTAGTGTTGTAGCTCTTGAGACTAAGTATTGGTTGTGGCCTGCCTTTCTTGGATGTTTTTATTAGATCTGGTATGAATATTTGTACTTCATTATTATTATTGAATTTTAAATTTTTTAAATTAATTAAAGATAATGTCTGGACTCTATGACCTGTCGCTAGTGCCAGTATTGTAACCAGTTTCTTAGTTAGTTGTTCTAGGGAAATGTGTACCATTGGATAACTGGCCAGGTGGTTTAGAACTACTCCGGGGTCCCAAGTGACATTATATTTGGGGGTTGGTGGTTTTGACCGGAAAACACCTTTCATAAATCTCTTAATTCTATCATCAGTTCCGATTCTTGGTCCGATTATTAATGCGAGAGCTGATCTTGTTGAATTTAATGTGCCATAAGAGGCACCCTTATCAAAATATTCACTTAAAAACTTAAGAATGAATGGTATGGAAGCTTCATAGATATCTATGTTGTGGTTATTACAGAAACACCACCATGACCTAAGTGAGGAATCATATTGTCTCATGGTGTTACTTGAAAGTGAGTTCAGCATAACTTTTAGTGCGGAGGAGGGAGTTCCCCGTCTCACATATGCTTGGCTGACAATACTCCTACAGCCAGGGTAAGCTGGTGGCTGAGAGGGTGGCTTTGCCTGAAAGGAGAAGACAATAGGGTAGCTTTAGGCTCAAAGAATATAGTTTCACTTATAATTAACAATTTGATAAGTGGAAACCATGCCTGCGATGGCCAGTATGGGAAAACTAGTATACCGGTGGCTTTGTCTGTCTGTATTTTATGTATGCATTTTAAAATTAAGGAAAACGGCGGGAAGGCATAGAAGAAGAAGTCTTTCCAGCTTATGGTGAAAGCGTCGACTGCGAAGGCCCCAGGGTCACATTTCCAAGACACAAATTTATCACATTTATTATTAATCCTTGAGGCAAACAAGTCTATTTCAGGGTGACCAAATTTATTTACGATTTTTGAATATGCATTTTGACACAGTTCCCATTCTATATTAATCCTCCTGGACTCCTTATCTGCTCCTAAGTTATCTTTAGTATTAATATAAGAAGTGAAGAGCCAAAGATTCCTATCTTCGCACCATTGCCATATGTCTCTAGTAACATAATTCAAGTGTGGAAATTGTATACCTCCCATTTTATTAATATATGCCACAGCTGTTGTGTTGTCTACTCTTAGTAGAACTTCACTATTACTCAAGTTCTTAGCAAAGCATTGAAGCCCCAAGAAAGCAGCTTTTAGCTCTAGAAAGTTAATGTGGTGTTGTCTTTCCGAGCTTGACCAGGACCCTGAGGCTCTCTGTTCCCCGCATATAGCACCCCAACCTGTTAGGCTAGCATCTGTGTGAATTTCTAGTGTAAAATCATGCTGTTTTATTTTGTTAGGATTGTTAATGTTTTTACACCACCAATCCAGTTCTGTGTCAACAATAGAAGAAAGAGACATTATGGCATTGTAGTTTCCATTGGACTTTAATAGAGCTAAGTATTTTTCCCTCTCTAACAGCTTAGTGTATACCCAACCGTATGGGACAGCTTGGCAAAGGGAACTAAGTGAACCTAACAGCTAAGAAAAATCTCTTATGCTGCAATGATTTTTTAATTTAAATGAATTAATTTTTTCTAATATTGAAATCTGTTTTTGAAAGGGCACTGACAGGGACAGGTTGGATGAGTCTAGATTAAAACCTAAGTATTTACATTTCTTACTGGGTTGCAACACACATTTTTCATAATTAATTTCAAACCCTAGGTCTTGGAACAATTTACAAGCCAATTCTATGCTTTCCCTGCATTTTGTTTTAGTGTTTCCAAGAATAAGAGTATCGTCTAAATAACATGTTACAATGACATCCTGACATCTTAAGTAAGTGCTCACTGGTTTGACTAACTTTGTGAACACAAATGGAGCGGTGGATAAGCCATAAGGTAGAGCATTAAACTGGAATAGTTCCCCATTAAATTTAAACCTAAGAAATTTTTTATAGTTCTCTGCAACAGGTACAGAGAAATATGCCTCTTTAAGGTCAATTGTAGCCATATAGCAGTCCTTTGAGATCAATTTACATGCTGTTCTTATATCCTCTAATTTAAAGTGTTCAGTGTCTATGTACTCATTTAACTTTTTTAAATTCAAGATGAACCTGTATGATCCATTTGATTTAGGCACTAAGAATATTGGGGATGTAAATTGATCTGGGCTGGATGAACATTGAGAAATAGCACCTAAAGTAGTCAATTTTTTAATTTCTAATTTGACTAATTCCATTTCTACTCTAGACCAGTGTTGTTCTTCTGTATTAGATGGTGGAGGCATTATTTTAAAAGGAATTTTGTATCCCTTGATCCAATCTAGTATCAAAGGGTCATCAGTTATTTTGAGCCAATTATTGATGAAAAAACTGAGTCTACCAACATGTACCTGTGTTAATATCTGCGGTAGTTGGGTCTGGATCTGTGTTGGTTCCGCCTCTGATCCCTCTGATGAGGAGGATTCAGGTTCTGGTGAAATTTCCTTGTTGGTTGTGGTCGATGCCCACCGCGGCCTCGCTGATGATGATGTTGATGCGGTGGGCCCCTCCAGTTTCCCTGCCTCCTCGCGATTGGTCCTTGATTCTGCCCTTTAGCTGGTGGTTTACTTGCTTCTGATGTCTTTATTTGACTCTCGGTTTTCTTAACTGCCTGGGCTGCCTTTATTTTTTCAGCACAATCTTCACCAAAAAGATATTTTTCTGTCTTTGACTCCCGCACTGCCTCCTTTACAGTAGGGTTTGCTCCAGCCAGGGCAAAAAATTTTCTTGAGGACGAGTCCTCATAAAAAATCTGGCCTGCTAACTTAGCTGCATTGCTGATGTCTTCAATTAGATTTTTAGTGATCAAGTTACCTTTGAGGATGTTCGTAAGAGATTTTCCTAGGCAAGTTATCAGCGTGGCCGTTAAGTTTTGTCTAGCCATGATTCGCCTATCTCTTTTTAGAGTGAGATCCGACATTGCTGCTAGGATCTCCGGATTCATTAGTGGGGCTTTACAATGTGGAAAATTCTCTGGAGTTGGGTATTTCCTTGTGATAGCCTCTTTGGCTTCTTTTCCTATACCATTCCCCATAATACTGGACCACCTGAGTTGTAGTTCTGGTCTGATGGTTTCACCAACCTCTGTTGTCTCCTGTCCTTCATTCCCCAGGGCTTCCAAAAATTCTTCCGGTAATGCATCATCTGGAATGTATTGATAGGTTTTTTAAAAGAGAAGGACAAGTCTACCCGCTGTGTGATAGCGCAAAGTCCAATTGTGATTTAAAGGTAACATATACCTACAGAGTATCTATCTGCTCTGTAGCAGCGCACAATAATTATTGACCAGGTGCATGTGTGTGCATACATGATGTAATGTCATAAGAGGAGCAACAAGGTAAGTAAAACTTTATTTTTAATTTGGGTACTTAAAGCATTGTCTATCCGCTAAGTGATAGCGCTTGCTTCCAGAATCTGGCTTTGCCTAGTATATTGCATGGCCACAATAGTGGTTAAGTAAATGATAAAAAAGGTAAAATAACCCACACAGTCAACGGAGGCAACACGTCAAATCCTCAATGTGATAAGCTCAAGGTTGCAATGAAGGCTCAGTACCTAGTTTCTGCTCGGCGTTAGTTCGTGTAAGGCCCAACCGTTTGAAGTATGTTCATATGGAACAAAACTCACCTTCGGTGTACGCCAGCTGCTCCACATTATCTGGTGGACCCTTCGCTGTTTGCTCCTCCGGTTCAGATGCGGCGGCGTCATCCTGCGGTGCTTCCCGTAATTTCTTTTCTAGTTTTCTGATCTTCCTCCTTATTTCCTCTTCGTCCTTCTCTTTTCTTCTGCGTTTCCCCATATTTCGCGTAAAAAGTGTATTATAAAATCACTCGCGTTTCTTTGCAACGACTTGCAGGCGCAACGGAAAACGGAAAAGAGAAAAGAACCGTTTCAATTTTCGAAAGAAGGTTTAGGTCTAGCGTAGACAACTTTTTTTTTTTTTTTTTTTTTTAAAAAAAACAAGAATCTAACCTCTTTAAATTGAGGCCGGAAACTTGGCTGTAAGTTTATGAATCTTTCTTTGCCTTTTCCATATTGGAAGGAATTTAAGAAATAAAAACATCAACTAAATTAATTGACAGGATCGTTCAACTTTATGAACTTTAAGTGCGAGAGAAAACAGAATGTAACCGGCACTTTAGGTTATTATAATATGGAAGTCAAAATATATGAGTAACAGCTTATTTATTGTGCTAAAATACTTACGTATGTAGTTTTCTTGTAATATTGGCTGTCGTAATCGTATGCGAGGTGTTACCTTAAAGTTGATAGATGTATCATCACAGCCGAACCTTAATTCCTTTTTCTTTTATAAAACACATTTATCGATTCGTTTTTAACATTCCAGACACATAAGTTATCTTTTAAAACTGTTTTTAACCTTAGAAATAACATTATTTTAGCTATGTTTATTGTAACAAAGTGACAATGGCGCGCACTAAAAACACAATGACGTCTTGTCAAATAGATGTCAATCGAGAGAGTTTTTTTCTTTTTTCCTTTAGACATAGTGACTGGTGCCGTACAATCAGCACGACTACATGGTAAACCGTCTCGGACAAGGAGAGGAGTATAATTGTAATTTATACTCGGTAAAAATACTAATTTACCAAGTTGCTTGTATTATAAAGGGCTGCCGCTATTGCAGGTACTGTAAATATTATTTGTTCCGTTCTTTCTCTCTATTTTCTTGTACATAAATTGTGAAACCTAATCCAAGTCTCGTTTAGTTTTCTTTCGCTGACCTAGGCACTAATGGATGGGTGATTGGATGGGTGCTTCAAGCAAGCAGTAAAGCAGGGTATTTCTTCCAGCCCTTCCTTTTCCGCTTCTGCCTACGATTCCACGCTCCAACCTACCTAAGAACGTTCTGCTCTACTGCCTCGGAGCAGACCGCCGGTGAAGCTTGAGCCCCTACTGGACGCTCCGAGGCTACTTGAATACCCTGCCCTGCCTTCCCACCTATCCAGAAAACCTAGGCCAGTGTTTTTTTTATAATTTTATTGAAGAGCAGTACTGACTGGAACAATTTGTATATACATATTTTATACTGTATTATATTTTTATTTACTACATTCTTATTTCTCCGACCGGCTAGCCGGTTACAAGTTTAGACCTTCAAGAAAAAACGTACAAGTTGCATTACATTGCGAGACAGTTAGGCGAACGAGATTGAGGTGGTCAATCAAACGCCGCAATGTAATGCAACTTGCACGGTTTTTCTTGCAGGTCTAAACTCGGCTTAAGGATTTCGTTCCAATCCATTTCCCTCTCGAATCAATTAATGAAACCTCTAAAAAAATTCTGTGAGCGAGTCACGGGGCAGCGTTTAATTCAATTGGCACATTGTCGATCGAGAAAAACTACCGCAAACCATTGAAACAATGTATCAATTGAATCGAACCTATATCTATTAGAATTAGTTTAATCCATATTCCCCTGCATCATACGTGGTTTATAGTTAGTTTAGATTGTGACAACAGTTATTAAGATGTATTTTCACATGTTACGAAACGCAGCGTAAAGAGGAATTCACAGAAAAATAATATCGCTTAAGGGTGAGTTTACAGACAGGGAGCGCTACATTTTTCATCGAGAGAATATATCAAATGAGTCATAATCAATCACCCGCACACCTAGATCGAAAGAGCGTCAACTCAATGTAACTGTAAAGTTTACTGAAGTCTAAATTAAAATGGTACATTATTTTGAGTTGATCCTCTTTTGATCTAGGAGTGCGAATCACGCAAAGACGTCCATTGCTGCACAAAGTTGACTTTCTCTCTATGGCTCGGATTAGACTATCAATGTTATCGTATCGTGATATTATTAATTTATTATTGGCAATATTATCGCGGATTTCAAAACATCTGGAAATCCTCTTCAGTTTTATTACGATACTGTGATACACGTCAATACTTTTGTGATACGGATCGTGATATGCGTGCATCACGTGATAGATAATATTGATAGTCTAATCCGTGCTTTAATCCCTGCCATGAAAGTTGCAGCGTTGCGTCACGTCTGAGTATGAACTGACCCTATGTTTGTTTATTTTCTTTAAGACTGTTAAAAGTTGCACCATATACATGGAAGAAAGAGGTAAATTTATTGAATCAGGCGTTACTTTGCGGAGGGCCATATTAACCCTTTCACCGCCGCGCCTCGACAAAACGTTAACCTGCTTTGAATCTTATGTCATTGTGTCAAGGTTACTTTGACACTGTACTTTGTGACGCCTATGTGTCGTTGGCGTTGAAAAGGTTAATGAACTGAAACAATTACTTTGCTTACCCGCGACCTTAAGGTTACCCTAAGGTTGTTTCAGTTCATTAAAGAGGTAAATGTTTGTCTGGCAGAGATCGCTTTTGGCTGTCCATCGCTACTCTTAGGTATACGCTACGCTTAGCTTACTCTACTCTACATTTTTATAAAAAAACATAATTATGATAAAAATTGCAATGCATAAAAAATAAAAACTTGTAACAAATTGTATTTCCAATGTTGCTTATAATTTCCTTGTAATCGAAGTGAAAGGCAGAGTGTAAAACTCGAGCATTAAAACGATTTTCCCCTCGTCGTGTCGTCCACTCTCGCCGTACCGGCTCGGGTGGCTATATGAACGTCTCGGGTAAAATGGCCCGTTTCATGATCTTGTTGCACACTACTATTAATTTGATCTGGGCTATCTTCGTCGAGAGTGAAAAGCCGGCTTTGTATGTAACATGGCTTAAATGAGCTGATGCTGATTCGGAAGTTGCGCCGGCGCGTGCGGGCTCGCTGCAGCTGTCGCGATTGGATAGGTGACTACAAGGATATCGCTACGGCCAAAGTTGCAGAATATGTAAAAACGATCTTAATGTTGAATCAATAAAGTCGCGTATACATATTTTTGCAACTTTGGCCGTATGGATATCTTTGTAGTCGACTGCACAGTGCACCGCCGGCACGTTTAAGCGGTCAGCTTTATTCATCATATGATTTGTTATGCAATTTCATATCTATTTGAGACAATTGTTACTTGTTACATCATAGTAAAAGAAGGAGGTTCTCAATGAGAGTTTCTGAGACTGGCTAGGTGGCGCTAGTAGCCTAGTATCGTGAGGTCCGTTGGAACGGAAATTTTTCCAATGCTATTTTGTATTAGTAGTATATGTAATGTATTTGTTTATTTATATACCTATATTTATTATATTTGTATTGTTTTAATATTTATTGTTTAATAATTCTGCGTTTCTCCCGTCTGTTGTTTCTGCCACCTCTATAATAACCTGTTCATATTTATTATCTTCTGTCTAATCTAATACATATAAAAATCTCGTGTTACGGTGTTTGTTATCAAACTCCTCCGAAACGGCTCCACTGATTTTTATGAAATTTTTTCTCTATATTCCGTCCGCGAAGAATAGGGGTAGGTATACAAAAAATAGCCTACGACCTATTCTCATACCTATCTAACACGGAGAAAAAAGTTTCATAAAAATCGGTCAAGCCAACACACGATCGGTCAACACCGTGACACGAGATTTTTATATATTAGAAGAAGATATCCTATGGCTAAATATTACATTACTTTTTCTCGCTCAGTCGTCGGTGGGCATTTCTATTTTTCGTTGTACCGAAAATTAAGAAATTTTTAACAGGGAGTTAAAATTAGTCCGATTGGTTACGCACTTTTTCAAGCCTTTAAACAATAAAAAAAAACGTAACAAATCGGACAAGTTTAACAAGAAGTGAAGAATTGTTCGATTTGTTACGTTTTTTTTTATTGTAAAGACTTGAAAAAGTGCGTAACCAAACGGACAAATTTTAACTCCCTGTTCCTGTTAACATTGGGTTTAAATTTTGGGTAGGGTCAAGGTCATAAATAAGTGATCACTTTTATACTTTGTCACTTTAACGTAATTTTTGACAAGCCATACGAAATTATGTAACGACTGAAAGCGACAAGGTACAAAAGTGATCATTGATTTATGATGTTGACTGTACAACGAAAAATAGAAATGCCCCGGTGACGAAGCGCCGATCGAATGATTGCCCAAAAAATGGGTTATTGCAGAGATTGTGTTCCAAAAAGCTCCACTACTGGTGAGCATCGTAATTTGGTAAATTACGTAAATCAATAGTTGGAGAGGCAAAAAAGTGATGTCTCCACTTTTCTGTTCCCAAAGTAAATATAAACGTTGACATTTCTATGCCTGTTACGAACGAACGAACGAACGTCGGAGTTACACGTGGACCGTGGTCTGCGATAATGATAAGGAAGCGCGAAGGATACCGCTGTGACGACACCAGTCTGCTCGTTTTTTTTATCAGTGAATCGTAATCCCGAACTGGCTGCAATTTGTTGTGGATGCAAAAAATGACCTCGTCTCTGCGCATTTGTATGCAAAAGGCAAATATTTGTGTCTGGGTCAGGCAGGACATATATAGTTTTATTACTTGTGTGTCGGTCGGTGCAGTCTGGGCTCTGTTGCTAGGCTGATCGTGATCACGAAAAACGTATTTGTTTACAGAAACGGTTACGTCAAGTTAGCATGGTCTGTCGGTATCCGGAGCCGCGGCATTATTATCGGCACTATCACAATAGGGTTGTTTCCAACAAGGAAATACAGCAATTAGAAAAATTGCGGTTTAAATATATCAAAAGACTAGTGGATTGAGAAAAAGTTTATTTTTACGCAAGCTACGTGATCTGAACCTGAAGCTCTAGTAAAGATTTGGTGACATCATTTTACGCGGTTCGCATTGTACATTAGTTTTACATATTTTTACTGTACATTGTACACCTATGGGTATTTACGCGTACTTGAGCGTTTGACCCTAATTTCAATTTAAAGTAGAGCACGCAGAAGCTTGTCCAGTAGTTGACTAACTATACCTATTAGTCTCGTTAAAGTCTAGCCTTAAGCGCACCAAGGTTATACTTCCGGAAATATAGATGCAGGAAGGGATTCCCCAGCGGCAGGGACATTGACTCTGTGCATTCTCCTTTATACGAATACATGGGAAATTTACTTTGCTCGTACGAGAGAGGATTCATCTCTGCACTAAAATTAGTACCAAAATGAATTAGACTTTGTATTGGTACCTATTGGTATTAGTTAGTGAAATAGCATGTTAATAGGTGACAGAGGGTACTTGTGCCAATTGTCGAGGTTGTTCTCGAGAACTGGGGCAGCTTGATAGCTTGCTTCTACACTGACGAGCAAAAACAACGAGTCACTACTTGTAACTATCCATACAAATTGATCAGTTATTTTTGCTCATTAGTATAGTTAGCACAGGCTAGCCGGCCGCTATCAGTTCTTAGTTCAGTTCGCGGGTTATCTGCCAATTACCTGCCATGCCCCTACCTGGCGAAGATCCGTCAGTGACTCACTCTACGCGTTGAAAACATACACGAGTATAGCTTCTTTGAAAATACTCTAGACGACCAGATGGCCTAGTGGTTAGAGAACCTGACTATGAAGCTTGAGGTACCGGGTTCGATTCCCGTGTCGGGGCAGATATTTGTATGAAAAATACGAATGTTTGTTCTCGGGTCTTGGGTGTTTAATATGTATTTAAGTATGTATCTATCTATATTAGTATGTTTATCCGTTGCCTAGTACCCATAACACAAGCTTTACCTAGCTTACTTTGGGACTAGGTCAATTGGTGTGAATTATTGTCCCGTGTTATTTATATTTATTTATTTTACTCTTCACACTATTCAGTATTATTTCCAGTTTAATCAAGTTTATATATTAAATATTAAAAAAATGACTTACTCCGGAGAGCCCTTGCCACAGTCAATGTGCCGGCTATGCTAGAGCCGAACGGTATCGCACGTGACGACGGCAAGAGGCCCGACGGAATGTCGCTTATACCTTAGAGGCAAGGCAGGAGTCTCGTTTGGGATGCGACCTGCGTGGATACGGTGGCACCTTCGCATATTGCCACCACACAGTGTGTCGCGTAGAACAAGCTAGCTGGACAATAACAACATTAACAATTCTAAAGATTGTTAATGAGGGTAATTAGAGCATTAATTGCTTATCACAATAACAGGTATTGTTTAGGTATTAAGTTATAACATTTACGATCAGGAGGGTAAGTATAAAAGATAGTCGCGTCAAATGCATAAAATTAGTTGCAAATTGGCTACTAATACGAATACTTCGCGTTTGTTGTTATTAAAAGTTGTGTGGTGAATTTGTGATGGATTCGATAACCAAGGGTAAGTATATATTTTTTGTACTGTTAAATTCAATATGATTTAATCTGTTCGTTAGAAAGATTTCGTTATTTAAAAGAAATCAGTAAAAAAATCTTAAATTTAGAATTTAAAAGACTATAAGTAAAAATCCCCCGTTTTCCCCGAGCTACTTTTTTTGCCAAATAAAAGACACATTATTCTAGTTTATAATCAACTTAAAATTTCTTGCCCGAATTTGCCCTAACTTTTTTTTGGATATTTTTTCAGATTATTTTTTTACTATCTCAAAAATGGAATGTTTTGAGGAATGAGTCGAAGCTCCGAAAAGTGCCAAAAATGCTGCACTTTTCAAGTTTGTCGCATCAAAACATAACCTGAGCGGCGTAATAGAGCAATCGTTGAAGGAGATCAAGACAGTTATTTCACAATTTTCTGCGAAATTGTTGGAAAAATGGGAGAATTCGAACAGAAGTCGAGACCGCTTTCTAGCATCCAATAAGACATGGCTAGGGGGTGATATCACATTCCATACATTACTCGATCCTGTAGAGCCATCAATATCGTCTCAGCCCCCACTGGCTGGCCCTGGAAGACTGAAGATTGTAGGTACACTTCGCAGATGCCAGTTCAAAGACCAAACGCTCTTCTGCCAATCGGGCAGCTTTCTGAGGAAGCTCAGGAAGCTCGCGATAAAGATTGCAGAAGATTCCGAGAGCATAACACCCGAAAGCTGTCACATACTGCCACGAATTGAGACTTGCTTAACATGCTGTTTATTACGACTGATCCTATTATTAACAGTCTCAGGGAGGTTCCTAAAAAAAAGACAAGTTCTCTTCCTTTTAAGTTTTTAGATTTAGTATTAGAGCCTCTTAGTATTGTTAACAGAAATACAGTTCGTAGCGTAGGTTAAGTATAGCATCTAATGATTATATACAAGAGGATTCTTCTGAAGAAGATTTAAGTGATTATGAATAAGTAGAATTAATTATTATTCATTTACGAGAATGTTTTTTTATATTGTGGTGTAAATGAAATACGTAATTAATTAATGTTCATTCAGTTGTTTATCATGTATTTAGTTAGTTATTTTAGTCTTAGATAGATTAATGATGTACCTACATTGGATTGTATTTAGTTAGTCGTTTTAGTTTTAAGTCCCAATTAGGTTAATGATGTACCTACATATTACCTAAGCTAGGTAATCAGCTAGTGCATAGTAGTGGTTTAGAATTTTGTTTATATTTAAACAATTTTAAAATTAATTTAATTTGATTTGTGTATGGTAATAATAAATATGATATATATTTTTGCTAAACTTTTATTTTATTGAATTCTAGGTGAAACCATGCACTG
Source organism: Archips xylosteana (assembly GCA_947563465.1). Lineage (NCBI taxonomy): Eukaryota > Metazoa > Arthropoda > Insecta > Lepidoptera > Tortricidae > Archips > Archips xylosteana. Next base: position 615,400 of record OX387362.1, on the reverse strand, counting down.
AAAGTAGTTAAAATGTTTATGAATATTCATAATAAACGCGATTGAACTTAATGGCATCGACAAATAATTTTGTCCAGCTAGCTTGTTCTAGGCGACACACTGTGCACCACTTCCATTCGTGCAGGTGTGGCAGCCACTGCGGCAGAACACCTCAAACGGCGCAAATATGCTTGTATAGGGCAAGCTCACTTATTTGTACGTCCTTGTACACTTTTTACTAAGGGCCTAAGCACACGGCGTATTTTTAACGCGCCGTCGACGCGCGTTTTCATCGATACAAACGCTTGTCGACGGCGCGTTTTTTAAAAAACGTCTTATGCTAGGGGCCTTAAGGCTGCTCTAATGGATTGAAAAACGCGCTGTAAACGCGCGTTCCTAAAACGCGCGTCGACGGCGCGTTCAAAAAACGCCGTGTGCTTAGGCCCTTAAAGGTGATTAGAGGTGACATAACGAACCCCACTCCCGAACTTTGACGCGCTTTATCTTCGTAATTTTTAGATTGCTTGGCAAAAGAAAAAATACGTGTCCAATATTTTTTGATAAGCTACGCACACAAGGCCTCTTAAATCTTGACAGATGATTTAAGCAGCATCCGTTTGAGAGAGTCAACGCCTTTCGTGACTTTAAAGTTCGATCCGAGATTTTTGGCATACGAACTGAGAGCCCGCCAACGGAGCAGAAGCTGCATCGTAGTCGTGCCGTATCGCCCGTTTTTGTGCTAGGCTCTTAAACCAGGCCTTGTGACGACTAATCGGACATACATTTTCAATAAAAAGTGTGCCCTTTTACTTCTTTTTAAATGAGGAAATATTAGGGGTTTTCTTTTTGAAACGACGAGCACTATTCATTTTAAAGAAAATAGTGCCCATGTACTATGATTTGAGTCAGTTTTGTGACTTCTTTTCACAGTTTTGTGAGTTTATATGCGGCGTGACACAACTGACACAAAAAAATTGTATGGAAAATTAGGGAAATTCTTGATAATCATAAAAATCAATAGCGCTATTGATTCTGAGTAAGAAAACCCAAAAATTTCCTCATTTGAAAAAGTAAGGGGTACACTTAGATTATTTATACACTAGATAGAGCTTCGGCGGCATGAAAACGTCCCGAAAAATATAAGCCAACTTGGCTTATATGTCATTTGCCTCCCTTCAGTTTGAATGACGTAACGCGATCGTAATATGAAGCTGTCAAAAGAAATTTGTGGACGTTTTGTATCGCAATGTTTGCTACTGACACTCTATCTAGTGCATAAATAATCTAAGGGGGTACATTTCTTATTGAAGATGTCGATTTAAAATATTTTTTTTTAGCGAGGATACTACCCGACTGCAACAGCCCTGGGTGATGACTAGAGGTCAATTCAGTTGCAGCCACGTCGGGTCGGGTCGGGTCCCGTTCGTGGCATCGATAAACAACTGATATAGCGTTTTTTGTAGATTACCTACAAAAATTCAGCAGCTATCAAAAGTAAACTTCCTCGTTTAAGGTGGAATATGGGTCAGATTATTTAGGATTCCGCATTTACTCGTATACTGTTCGTATAGTCGGTGTATGGGCTTTAACATTTTTTATTGTTTTTTTTTTTATAGGAAATCAATAAGGCTTGATTGATTGAACATTGACTTGCAAATTCTTCGTATTTGATGTTTTAAGCAGTACAATAAGGTTATGTCATCATCATTATTTCAGCCCAAAAGACGTCCACTGCGGAACATAGGTTTCCCCTAAGGTTAGCTAAACAGACCGATCCTGAGACTACCTGCACTGCGTCTTCTGGTCCACGGGCGCCATTCGACAACCTTTTGGTCCCATCGGCTACTCGTATCAGTTCTACGAGCGATGTGTACTACCACTTAAGTCTGGCGATTCTTGGAGCATTACATCCTTTACATCGCTTACTTAGTAGATCCTACTTTAATATTTTATACGCGGAAGTTTGTGTGGGTGGGTACGTTTGTCACTCGGTGACATTAAAACGGCTGGACCGAGAAGAATTTTGGTTTGCAATTTTTATTCCGATATTCCCACGGCACGGTGCGCATGTAAATTACTGGAGTCTCAACCACTAGGTCTATAGACATAAAATTTTGCAATGGCATATAGCACTACACTCACACTATATTTCCATATAGCGCAAAGGAAGACCACGATATATTGCGAATTCTCATGGGAATTAGGAATTTAGTGAAATCTCTGAATTTCAAATAAAAAGCTTGATCTAGTGAGTAACGCGAATGAAACAGACAAGTAAACAAAAACGAGCGGATCAACCGGTACGTGTAGTCACACAAAACACAACATATTTTTTTATAAAACGAAGATAAAAATTTCCACGAAGTTTTTGCTATAGCATGACATTAAATAAGCATCAAATCACATGTCATGCTATCAAATCGGTCGGTTTGGCACAACCGTCAACTCACCTGGGGGGCACCGGGTACACGTGTAATATTTGACCTTACTTTATATACCTATAGTACTGCCAGCAGCAGAAGTGGATGAGCGGTTGTCGCGCTCAAAACAATCTACACACAAAGTTTTTAAGGCTGCCTATGGACATGAGCGGACCGAGGGAATAATGCAGAGCGGAGTTGTGGTCTGTGTCTGTCCATAGACGCAAATAGAATTAAAAATATATATTTAGACGCGGAGCTAAATAGCGGAGTTATGTTGTGGACTAGGTATGGTTTCTCCGCCCCGCTTCCTTGTTCCTTAATATCCTCGCTCGGCTTCCCGGTTTTGTATGATTTTTTTAAGCTAGTTAGCAACTCCCTGTCCTCTGAAGAAGAGGAGATTTTATGCAATTCTGTTGGTGGATTTTTATCTTGCTCACCGCTCCGTTGTATATTGTTGTATAATGTTGTTGCTGCGGTCCAGGCAGCCTAAAGGAGTCCTAAAAGTACCGGTAAGAGAGCGGTATACAAATACCGGTATTTTTGCTACTGGTTTCAATTTTATTGTCTGACGCACTTGAAATCACAATCGTTTTCACCACTTCTTTCTGTAATTCGGTATAGAATGACGGTAGAAAGAGATAGCGAATGTGATCTCGTGCTCCCACGCCTTAGATACGGCCTCAGGATTATCATGATGACGATCAGTCCTCTCACTCGCACCCACGAGTTCAGTTATGTGGTACCGGTACTTTAACATCGGTAAGAAATAAGTTCTTAACCGGTTCAGAATCGGTACTAATGGAAAGATTACCGTACCGCTGATTCCAATACCTAGCTTGGTACTGATAATCAATACTTACCAAAGACAGACAAACAAGGTACCTACGTACAGTCAAGGGCATAAATATATGTACGTTACCAAGGCGTCAAAAATATCTATACAACTATATGCCACTAAACATAAGGTTGGTGTTTGCATATTTTTGACGCGATGGCTGTATAAATAAATATTTATGCATTCGACTGTACTTATTTCAAAATACCGGTATCTATTTCAAGCAGTCTTACCCTTATTACCTTGGCAGTAAGGCCGTGTGAAGATCATTTCCTTCTGATGTTGACTGTATCTCTCTAAAATTGTTGTGGATCTTCTGGTTTTTTGCGACCCGTTGGTCAATTTCAAGTGTGCGTCCTATAAATGGAAATGTTATGGCTTTGATTTTAAACAAACCACTAAATTACTCAATAAGTAATGCTTAAACAGATTTTTTAATTTGCGATTTTTAGGGTTCCGTATCTCAAAAGGAAAAAACGGAACCCTTATAGGATCACTTTGTTGTCCGTCCGCCCGTCTGTCAAGACCCTTTTTCTCAGGAACGCGTGGAGGCATCAAGCTGAAATTTATATCACATACTCAAATCTACTGTCCCTTGGAGCTGTGAAAAAATCAAACTTCAAATTTTCGACACTCGCAAGGGCATCAAAACCTACACTGTATGTAGGTCCTCCAGGGTATAGGTAACGCCACCAGAGTTGAGGCCACGCACACAACCACATCTCATGTAATGACAGCGGGATTTTGACGTTGTGTTGACGTACGTTGTGTGCGTGGCCTCAACTCTGGTGGCGTTACGTATACTTCTCGTGAACTCAGAATCTTGAAATTTGGTACGAAGCAAGGTATAGCACAGATAAAGGTAAAATTGCGAAACGCATAATTTTTTTGTCTGTCTATATCAGAAACCAATCTACAATGATCCCACACTGCGCACATTTTGCTTAGGAGCAAGGGTCTGCTAAGACTGGATGTTCATAGATACATATAAATTTGTACGGAACCCTTGGTGCGCGAGTTCGACTCGCACTTGGCCGGGTTTTTTTTAAACTATTACTACTATCGAAACAAGAACAAGAATTATACAGGGTTATTTTTAATTCACTGACATCCTCTTAACCCTGAATTCCTATCACTCAAACAAATGTTTTTTGTTTTACGACTTTTTAAAATGAAACACTTTTTTTCCCATACAAATACACAGAGTATCGTAAAAATAAGAGGCAGAATCAAATTTTCAAAACGTTATTACACCAAAAATATTAAGTTATGACAAAAGCCGTAAAACAAAAAAACATTTGTATAAGTGGTAGGAGTTTAGGGTTAAAAGGATGCTAGTGAATTACAAATAACCCTGTATAAAAACTAGTTGTTGCCCGCGATTCCGTCGGCGATGAATTCGTATATCGTAGATTCGGTAAGCAGCCGTACTGCTAATAAAATAAATAATATTCGTATATTGCTATCCCGCGGAAACTATGTAATTTTCCGGGATAAAATCCTGATGTCCTTTCCGGGGTCCCAAACTACTTCCATACCGTTGAGAAGAATCCGGCAAGAAACTCAAGAAGGTACATATTCTCCTTTTATTATTACTAATAATTAATAAGTATTTTTGTATTTAATTTTATAATTGACATTGTAATTTGTATCTTTATTAATTAATCGCCTTTCAATGACATAAGTACCTGGGCGACCGAGCTCTGCTCGGGCAGAAACTCGGTACCAAGCGTTTTTCCAGAGATAAGACCAAGCTAGATCAATTTTTCATCCCCGAAAACCCCCAAATACCAAATTTCATCGAAATCGTTGGAACCGTTTCCGAGATCCTGATTATATACACCGGAGGGGTGGGGGGGGGGGGTGAGAGGGGGAGGGGATGCGGGGGAGGGAGCGCGGGGGTATTAAAGGGGGGATGAAAATTTCATTGATTTTGCCGTAGGATGCACCGTTTTCAAGATATTTGACAAAAACACCGGAGGGGGTGGAGGGGGGGGAGGGTGAGTCACGTTAAACTATCGTCCGTAAACCGACTTTACAGACAACCGGCTTTTCCTGTTCTGTGCTCCTAATAGGGAACGTGCACATAGACGGTGCTGGCAACTGGTGCCATAAGGGTGCCATCAATTTGAATGTTTTACCTTGATAAGTTTGTTTTACTGTCCGCATAGTGTCTCTTCTGTCGCATTAGTGCTGCCGCCTATAGTTACTGCACGTTCCCTATAATACTTTTTCTAACAAAAAAGTAACTTTTTCTCACAAAAAAGTAACTTTTTCTCACAAAAGAAGAAACTTGACGTTTTCTCATAAAAAATAAACTTAAAAAAAAAACTAAAAATCTTGAAAAAAACGCGGAATCGAACCGAGGTCGGCTGGATCCGCGACCACCCGATTTCTAATGTGCCATTATGATCTGCTCAAAGTCGGCGAAATTTAGCTTTATATTCTAATGCAAACAAAAATAGCCGGAAAACACGAGTAAAAGCGATTTTCTGAAAATGAAACATAGCTAGATCAGTTTTTCATCCCCGAAAACCCCCACATACCAAATTTCATCGAAATCGTTGGAGCCGTTTCCGAGATCCTGATTATATATATATATATATATATACATATATACAAGAATTGCTCGTTTAAAGGTATTAGATTAGATATTTGCACGCCTGCATGCAGGCTGAATACACCGTGAATAACCATATCTATAAGACCTTACTGTACTGTGTTCTGGCAAATACATTTGATTTGATTTATAATCCCTTCCCACTCACTCACTCACTTTTTAATCACTTCCTCAGATCTCTCTGTATGGTTCTGGCAGAATATCAGTGCTGCGGTTTCCGCAGTTCTATGCTGAGTCAGCGCCTTTTTTTTCCATGGCACATGGTATCCACTGTTTCATTTGATTAAAGCGCATATATTAAGGTTTTTTTATTTTTTTTATTTTTAAATGTATAATTTCATTTTCTTTTTCATTGTTTTGAAAAATTTACTTTCTAAATTAGTATTGTCTGTTTTTGTATCTCATGTTTTGTATTTTTTTAACATGTGTTATGGAGGAAATAAAGTTTCAATCCATCAATCAATCAATAATTTTCGAATGTCGATTTTTTACGACTAAGATTCAAATGATACACCTACAGCCTTGTGACATGTTAGATCCAATTAGAAACTTTCGGATGTGAATGAAACCCTAAAGAGGTCCCAGATCTTCGTTATCTTTTGCATCGATCAGTGCTTTAAGTATATTTGATTGTTTGCGCTAAGGCAACAAGTTGAACAAAGAAGCGTGACGTCACCGTGAAGGTCCCTTGAGGTCAGACGCAGATAGCAGTCCAGGCAAGGGCCGCCCTGTCTCGCCTGCAAGCAACAAAACGAACGCCTGCCTCGAATCAATTAACCCGCCGACCTCCACCAAACTTAACTACAAGTCTAACTAGAACACTACTTCACCTATATTTAAGTAGCTGCTACTGTCCTTACGGCAACATTTTAACAGGAAGTTTCACTTAAAACTTCATAATGAACTGAAACAATTAGGTACTTTGCTCACCCGCGACCTTACGATAGTAATATGGACCTCCGCTAAGTCACGCCTGATTCAATAATTCATGGGTAAAAGTGTGATGCTGTGCTTGAAGCAGTAGCGACAGCTGTCGAAATATCCAGAATCAGAGAGATCTCTAGAATCGGGTAGGGTCACTCTTAGACAACCACCACGTGGTAGTGTTTCTAGCCTAAAATATTATGGGGTACGACGTTCGAAACCTCACCGAGTGCTCGGGCATTACATCTGTCTATGCGAGACGTAGGCTTCATGTGGTGGGGAAGGTAACGCCTGGATCTGGTGCACTCTGGGCAATGGCTAATTAATTAATTTGTAAATTAAGTTAGTTAGAAGACTGGGGGGCGGATTGGAGAGGTGAGCCGGTGATTTCGACTGTGGGCGATCTGATCCAGTTCCCGATTCCCACCTTAAGGTGGATGTCTTTTGACAGAGGCGAACTTAAGCCAAGTAGCTACCTGCTCTTTCGACCCGGGTAGGGAAAGGCAAGGGTGAGTCGCATTCGAACGGAAGCTATAATGCCCGCGGTACCACTTTCCTTAAGAGTAAGGCATGAGAGCTGTAGCCGCTAGGAACGTGGGCCGCTTCGGTGGCAACGAGGAGTAGGACCTCTATAAATAATCTGACACCAGTATAAGGGAGGGCGAGGAGCCGAGCCTGCAATGCATGGTGTTGACTTGAGGAGCCGCATTCCAAAGTGGCTAGGGTTCATCGCGGTTATCAATTCATGCACCCACAATCTCCACACTCAATGGCAACAAGGAAACTGGTGTGGTTTTTAAAGGGCGCCCATCGTCACAGAATATATAATAGTACTAACGTACAGAATGGTCACGCCCCGCCCCGCACCGATTCGAGTACCCCACCCCTCAAGCGCAGATTGCCGGAAAACCACCAGAAACCAGTATTAATAAATTATTTGCCAGGCCGGGCACACTTACATATATCATCACTTTTCATGCGACTACAGCGATCTCTGGTGTTTGCTGGAGAACTAAATTAGCGGCCATCTTGGTTGACTTGTCAAACTTGTCAGTTGTCATTTATCAGCCATAGCCATGGCGTACCAAATTGTACAGTCAAGGACTTTAATTGATAGGCCACTTGCCAATGTTCGTATGTTAGCCGTATAATGCAAATCGGGTTTAGCCGCTTATACTTCGTATATGCTGATTTGAATTAGACGGCTAAAATACGAATAGTGGCAATTAGCCTATCAATTAAAATTCTTGACTATACATTGCTATAGGTACGCGTATCTATAGCTGTACATCACTACAAACATATACATATAGATAGGTATACATCTATAGATACGTCACATTAGTTCTTGAGCAGCCGTAGAGCGGCAGCACCTTCCATACATGCATATTTGACCATAGAGTTGCCAGTTGCCACTCTTGTTAATATAATATTACAATACTCTTTGTTATTTGCGCGCGCGCGATGCATGTCGGCCGCACGGCACTATAGTCCTACAAGCACGTGCGCGACCCTCCGCGGAACCCTGTCGCAGTGAGTATTTGCCGCACTTATTAAAAACAATCTTGTTAAGGACAGCAGAGGCTCCCTGCGACAAGGTTCCGCGCACGAGCTTGTCAAGGTATAAGTTCGGGAGCAATAATTTTGCGAAATGGTAATACATATACTGTGCATTATATGGGTGTTTGTCAACAGCCAAATATAAGGAAAGGATCTACCCTACCTACTTCCTGTTATAAATAATGTTTTCTGAAATTATCGCGATTAATACATGAAATAACTACCTACCGAATAATTCGTTTAAGTTTGTAGTCGTATATCTATTGTAATATTTGTAATTGAAAATAATAATGCTTAAATAGACAGACACATTTTAAGTTATTTTTGTAGTGGTAGAGCCATGTTGTAGCTAGCCGCTGCATCACGAATGGGCCGGCTCGTCCGGGGCAGTACCACCCTCTCACAGAACACCGGCGTGAAGCAGCAGTAATCCTGCTTGCGTTTCGTACGGTCAGTGAGAGTGCCGGGGGCCCAATACCTCACCCCTTCCCTCTCCCCCTCCCTCTCCCCTTCCACTATTCCCTCTCCTTTAGGGCCGACAACGCACTGGCATCGTGTAAAGCGCTGCGGGTGTCTATGGACAGTGGTGTTCATTTAACATCAGGTGACCCACTAGTTCGTTTGTCTGGCCTATCTAACATAAAAAAAAAAAAAAAAATTAGGTTTAATTAAATAGATAAGATTAACGATTACATTTATTTGCACATATCTAAGCCATACCTACATTATTATTATAAGTACCTAAGTATATATGTTATTGGTAGTACTTATTAGTACTAGGTTTTTGCGATGGTCAGCCCTGTGTATCTTACGCACACATTGACGCGTGTGCAAACGTCGTCGTGCTTATGTAGATTAAAGAACGCGTATTTTGTACGTCGTGGCCGCCGTGTGCCCTCGTGTACTAGCTCTATGTATCCTCCGTTTTCCCGAACGGCGCTGGATGCATGAGGCGCATTTGCTACGTCATGAAAAAGGATAAAATGCAGTAATAACTAAATTCAGCAAAAATGATATCTGTAATCAATCTGTAAGTATCGATAAGTAATTTATTAACGAACAAGTTGTTGTTTTATTTTGTATGATTTACACTAGCATCTTGAATAAGGACTACTTTTAAAAAAATTGCATATGCAACTGCAAGTTTCAAGGCAAGCATTGATATCACTTAGCGTTAATAATGTAAACAAAAAAAATAATCAAGTGGACTTTACCGAAAATAGTCTACACCTACTGCAGAGTAGGTAAGCAACTCAAAAATCGCAGATAAAATTTTGCTGTGACAACAGCGAGTGGATAGTACGAAAGATTCGCATTAAGTGCACTAAAGGTTGCATTCGCATGCCATGCGATAAATCGTTATCCTACCAATATTATAAATGAAACAGTTTATGAAGATGTTCGGCGGTTTGCAGTTTTGTTATTCAATAACACAAAAACTTGGCGTCCAGATATAGAAAGATCTGGATTGCGACATAGTACCTACATCCCAGTAACGGGCCTTTTCAATTTAAAATGCATCTGCTACTTTTTCAGAATGAGGTAATTTTAGGGGGTTTCTTACTCAGAACACGGAGCGCTGTTAATTGTGACGACAAAAAATTACCCTAATTTTCCATAAAAAAATTTGTGTCAAAGTTTTGTGAGGAGCCATATACCTAAACTGTATGAAAAAAGTCACAAAACTGACTCAAAATATGTATAATGCGTACCCGTGTAATTAAATATTAACTTAAACAATAGATGGCTAATAATAATTTTTATTCAGACATAATAAAAGGTCCACAGTTTTAGTTGTCGATAGATGGCGTTGCCTTTTAAAAATATCACCACGACCTTTTTTTAGGCCAATTTCTAAGATTGTAATTATTTTTGTGAAGGGACTTCTAAAGCGAGCAAAGAAAAGTTAAAGCTAGTTTGGAATCATACTAATATTATAAATGCGAACGTTTGTACGGATGTATGGATATTTGTTACTCTTTCATGCTAAAACGTTTAGAAGGACCCTAAGGAAATTTGGCACACTTTTTTTTTACTTATACAATATAGGCTTGCGTTTGACCACAATCGCGCCTGATGGAAAGCGAAGATGAGGCCTACGATGGAGCACGCTTGCCTAGTAAATGCTCATTCACCCTAGACTTGAAAACGGCCAAATTGTAGTGTTCAGGGAACACAGTCGCAGGCAGGGAATTCCATTCCTTAGCTGTGCGGTTGAAGGAAGAAGGATAGCTCATATCCTGGATAAACATATAGGATACTTCTTATTCCGGAAAATTGCATAGTCCCCGCGGGAACGCGATAAAAGAGTTCTGCGCAGACGGAGTCGCGGGCAACAGCTAGTATACAACATAGCGGTAAACGCATTCACCAGTCACGTATCTCAACACACTGGTTGTAAATATAATTAAGTAACAGATGGATACGGCACATACATAAGCAGCGTAGACGTTCTATACCTACATATGTGGGTAGCAACGTGTGAATCGCATAGCCAACTCAGTTTCGTGTGGCACGTGTATGCGGATAGTAGGAGAGCTGATTGACATTATTGGGTAGGTATTTGGGGCACCCTGAAAATTTGTCTAATGCTTCTCCTTTAAGGTGGAACGGCACGCTCTAGGCGCGAAATTCATAATTTTTACAGGCTTTAATTTATTGTGGGTAAACGCTGTAACTGTTTAACTTCATATGGTACTTGCGCTTGTAAAACAGTGTTCTTTATATTATTGTGTAAAGCTTTTTAAGAATAAAACTGTTAGCTTGATATAAAAGTTGTCAAACATAGAAATTCGGACTTTCGACGTTTTGACAACTTTTATTTCAAATTAATAGTTTTATTCTTCAAAAACTTTACACAATAATATAAAGAACACTGTTTTACAAGCGCAAGTACCATATGAAGTTAAACAGTTACACCGTTTACCCACAATAAATTAAAAACTGTAAAAAATTTGAATTTCGCGCCTAGAGCGTGCGCTTCCACCTTAATAGGTGCCCAAGCACGGTATGTGGATACCTGGCTGACGGGTAGCAGGACTAAATCAACCCTCCTTTTTTTTTAATTGACAGATCGATTGTGCATCTGAAATTATCTGTATTTTATTTGAAATATTTATTTGTAATTATAAATAATATTCTCTTAAATTTCAGCGTACCTACCTCGATAGAATTTTTTATTTTTTGCAAAATTGATTTGCAAGCGTTTGGCAAAGTTTAAGTCACGACTAAATGAGCTGGCTTATTTATTTTCTCACTCTTTAAATGTCCAATTTTAAAGTATTCATAAAAATTAAGAAATTCTTCAATGACATTTTCTTCAAAAAAAATTGTATGTGTAAAAATATAAGGGTTGATTTAGTCCCCGCCTCGCCAACTATCAGCCAGGTTTGTGGTTCTGTGCTTGGGTATTATAGGGGAAGCATTAGACAAGTTTTCAGCGTGCCTCAAATACCTACTTAGAAATGTCCATCAGCTCTCAGACTAGGAGTCGAGACGTGCGCGCGCGCAGGGCGCAGACCGGTTGCTCGCTGAGACGCTTATCGAGCTGAGACCGGCAGTCTTCCTTCCTGATTCCACAACACAAACAGAATAACTTTATATCCTTGTTAACTGGGTAATTTACGAAAGTTGACAACAATACCACCGTCGCAAAACTCTCATTAAGTTTCAGCGCTGAAAACAATGAACAACCTTAAAGAGTCATTGGCGTTATTAGTACAATGAGAATAGCAAATGTTAAGGGCGAGGCTACAGAATTGTTTTTAATGGAAATAGGTCAGAACAATCAAAATCTTGAAACAGAGTTGAGGTCGATTGTATAACAAAATTAAACTATCACTAGTATGATAACGATTACGACAGTTGACAAAAACCTACTACTTAGACGTTTGCTGAAAAATAATGCCTAGGCAGGCTGTCTGTCTGTGTGTGGGAATTACACTTACAATCGATTTCACTGTGACATAGGTGTCGTTTTATTACTACCATAATCCAAATAATACATTGAAAACTAAGAATGCGAGGCGAGCTCAATCGAATTATCATGGTTTTATGGACCTATATTTAAATTAAAAAAAACCTTCTTGGTTACCGTAAAGCTATAGTATCCGAAAGGTAAAATTATTGTTTTAATGCTTACTTGGGCATACAACATCAATCTTAAATTTAAACGACATAAACCAATGAAGCTGTCACTACTTTTTACCCGACTGCGAAGAAGGAAGGGTTATGTGTTTGACCTGTCTGTTTGTATGTATGTATGTATGTATGTCCATTCCTATGTCCTCTCGTAACTACACAACGGCTGAACGGATTTTGATAAATGATACGTCACTGGATTCGTCTTAATAACGCGAGTAACACTGGATAGGTACATGAAATTCTTGAAAAATTAAATTGGCGGATTTTTGGCGTCAAATTGAGTCTCCAAAAAAATTTTTTTATTCAAACCTATCGAGTAGGGTATCAAAATAAAGGGATTTTAAAACTGATTAGAAAAATATATACAAGTCATGTCATCATGTGTTTAAATTTAGTTTGGAATAGTAAATTGGCAATCAATGCATTAAAACGACGACAATAGTTATTTGTTATACAAGGGGGGAAAGTTGTATTTTACCAGCGAGTGTTCATTTGAAACAAGAGCTATCGAAAGGATTCTATGATTGACCATGAGCGAAGCGAGTGGTTCAAAAATAGAATCCTTTCGATAGTGAGTGTTTCAACACACGAGACGTAAAATAACTTTTCACCCGTGTATAACACAAAACTTTTCACCTCACTACAGCGAGGAAAATAATTAGAAAAACATGCGAATATTTAATTGAAAAGTTTTAACTTAAGTTTTTTTTTTATTATTTCGGATGCGTTTTGTTCGCACATCGACTTACTTGGACTGTCATAACATTTTATCCGTTTTTACAACAAGAATGAAGGTTAATGTTGAATGCTGATATTTATGAATTAAAATAAAGTTGTAAGACTGTATTTAGTGTTTTTTACTCGATGCAATTTATTAATTGTGATTTTAAAAATTCAGCACTTTAACGTTTTATGTTTTGTTAGCTGTCAAATATCACTTAAGCTGCCCTCAAATGTCAAAATTCTTTCTTCACATGTGGATAAAAAGCGATTTTCTCAATAGATGTCAAACAAACAAAAAGGGATTTCCGAGCTAGTGAGGTGAAAACCTACTTACTAAGATATCTTTGAACAATAATTTTCTCTATGAAACCCATGTGGAAAATTAAGTACCTACATATTTCAAAATAGGTTTTGAACTTTAACTAAATAGCAACGGATTCCTAATTAAAATACTCAATAACTTATTTGGGTCTCAGGAGGTTAGGTACACTAAAAAGCAAGAAATAAAAAAGTAATTAAAAAAACTAAAAACCCGCCTGCGGTGTAAATAAAATAATAAATTAAAAAATTAAAAACCCGTCTGCAGAAATACTGAAAAGGTGGAAACAAGATAAAATGATCAATAACAATAAAACGAATTTAAAACACGTCGATGGCAGTCTTTCAAAATTTAATGCAACGATAAAATGCAGTCGGAGGCATGGGAGTCAGTGGCTGCATGGGATTTAATGTCACTTCATGCATGCCTCCGACTGCATTTTATCGTTGCATTCAATTTTGAAAGACTGCCATCGACGTGTTTTAAATTCGTTTTATTGTTATTGATCATTTTATCTTGTTTCCACCTTTTCAGTATTTCTGCAGACGGGTTTTTGATTTTTTAATTTATTATTTTATTTACACCGCAGGCGGGTTTTTAGTTTCTTTAATTACTTTTTTTAATACATTGCCGTATGTAAATGAAAAGGAATGCCAAACCGAAAACAGCTTATCGACTAAAAACAAATATACCTAGTAGGTAAGTAATTAATTAAACAACTATAGGTGAAGGAATAAGGTGTCGTCATCTATTTAACGACCGCTTTAGCCTAGTTGGTAGTGACCCTGCCTACGAAGCAAGAGGTCCTGGGTTCAAATCCCGGTAAGGGCATTTATTTGTGTGATGAGCACGAATATTTGTTCCTGAGTTATGGATGTTTTCTATGTATTTAAGTATTTATTTATCTATATAAGTATGTTTATCGTCGTCTAGTACCCATAGTACAAGCTTTGCTTAGTTTGGGACTAGGTCGATTTGTGTAAGATTGTCCCCTAATATTATTATTATTATTATCTATCGAAAAGGGACAGAATGCTATAAGAACCTAAACTTATGTAAAGATGTATGAAATATTCACCTATTTAAATTTTGTATTATATAATTTATATACATACAGGCTCAATTAACAAAGGGGTTAGATTTAATCGTCTTAAAATTGTGACATACAAATAATAATTTACTTCATCTTTGTCTTTATTTCCTCTTTTTTTGTTTTGACACTACAATTTTTATAAAACGTGTTTCTGATGTACAATATTCCCTATTAGTGATAAGGTAATTAATTAGTGTGTATCCTGTAACCTTCGCATGTCAGGAACAGGCACGTCCCTGGTTGGCAGCTGAAGGAAAACCCCATAGTTTAAAGGCCGGCGCTGACCGGATGCATGTGCGTGTCACGTGACGCAAACGCACCGGTTGTGGTGAGTGGAACTGTGGGAGAGATGGCACACTAGAAGCATGCATAAAGTGCCATCTTTCTTACATTTTCATTCATTACAACTGGTGCGTTACACGCACAGACGCACACGTATCTGGGCTGCGCCGGCCTTAAAATGCCACGCATTGACTTTAAATTAAGTATGTAGAAACTCAAAAAGAGTTGTTCTTAAAAGACAGGACATCGAAAGATTTCGAAAGGGCACTGAAAATCAGCACCGATTTACTCGGTGCAGTTGCACCTTATACATTACTAGCTGTTGTCCGCGACTCTTTCTGCGAATTTTAAATTGGTTCTCCTCTCAGGATCGTCATAGTTAAATGGATATTTAACTAACAAATAAAATAAAACATTAATAAGAATAATAATGTCACCAACAGGGATCAACCTATTACAATACATGTCAAATAAAATATTAAAAGTAAAATCCAAAGTC
>OX387361.1:19835000-19841650 GCA_947563465.1 Archips xylosteana | reverse complement strand
ACCTAACCTAACCTAACCTAACCTAACCTAACCTAACCTAACCTAACCTAACCTAACCTAACCTAACCTAACCTAACCTAACCTAACCTAACCTAACCTAACCTAACCTAACCTAACCTAACCTAACCTAACCTAACCTAACCTAACCTAACCTAACCTAACCTAACCTAACCTAACCTAACCTAACCTAACCTAACCTAACCTAACCTAACCTAACCTAACCTAACCTAACCTAACCTAACCTAACCTAACCTAACCTAACCTAACCTAACCTAACCTAACCTAACCTAACCTAACCTAACCTAACCTAACCTAACCTAACCTAACCTAACCTAACCTAACCTAACCTAACCTAACCTAACCTAACCTAACCTAACCTAACCTAACCTAACCTAACCTAACCTAACCTAACCTAACCTAACCTAACCTAACCTAACCTAACCTAACCTAACCTAACCTAACCTAACCTAACCTAACCTAACCTAACCTAACCTAACCTAACCTAACCTAACCTAACCTAACCTAACCTAACCTAACCTAACCTAACCTAACCTAACCTAACCTAACCTAACCTAACCTAACCTAACCTAACCTAACCTAACCTAACCTAACCTAACCTAACCTAACCTAACCTAACCTAACCTAACCTAACCTAACCTAACCTAACCTAACCTAACCTAACCTAACCTAACCTAACCTAACCTAACCTAACCTAACCTAACCTAACCTAACCTAACCTAACCTAACCTAACCTAACCTAACCTAACCTAACCTAACCTAACCTAACCTAACCTAACCTAACCTAACCTAACCTAACCTAACCTAACCTAACCTAACCTAACCTAACCTAACCTAACCTAACCTAACCTAACCTAACCTAACCTAACCTAACCTAACCTAACCTAACCTAACCTAACCTAACCTAACCTAACCTAACCTAACCTAACCTAACCTAACCTAACCTAACCTAACCTAACCTAACCTAACCTAACCTAACCTAACCTAACCTAACCTAACCTAACCTAACCTAACCTAACCTAACCTAACCTAACCTAACCTAACCTAACCTAACCTAACCTAACCTAACCTAACCTAACCTAACCTAACCTAACCTAACCTAACCTAACCTAACCTAACCTAACCTAACCTAACCTAACCTAACCTAACCTAACCTAACCTAACCTAACCTAACCTAACCTAACCTAACCTAACCTAACCTAACCTAACCTAACCTAACCTAACCTAACCTAACCTAACCTAACCTAACCTAACCTAACCTAACCTAACCTAACCTAACCTAACCTAACCTAACCTAACCTAACCTAACCTAACCTAACCTAACCTAACCTAACCTAACCTAACCTAACCTAACCTAACCTAACCTAACCTAACCTAACCTAACCTAACCTAACCTAACCTAACCTAACCTAACCTAACCTAACCTAACCTAACCTAACCTAACCTAACCTAACCTAACCTAACCTAACCTAACCTAACCTAACCTAACCTAACCTAACCTAACCTAACCTAACCTAACCTAACCTAACCTAACCTAACCTAACCTAACCTAACCTAACCTAACCTAACCTAACCTAACCTAACCTAACCTAACCTAACCTAACCTAACCTAACCTAACCTAACCTAACCTAACCTAACCTAACCTAACCTAACCTAACCTAACCTAACCTAACCTAACCTAACCTAACCTAACCTAACCTAACCTAACCTAACCTAACCTAACCTAACCTAACCTAACCTAACCTAACCTAACCTAACCTAACCTAACCTAACCTAACCTAACCTAACCTAACCTAACCTAACCTAACCTAACCTAACCTAACCTAACCTAACCTAACCTAACCTAACCTAACCTAACCTAACCTAACCTAACCTAACCTAACCTAACCTAACCTAACCTAACCTAACCTAACCTAACCTAACCTAACCTAACCTAACCTAACCTAACCTAACCTAACCTAACCTAACCTAACCTAACCTAACCTAACCTAACCTAACCTAACCTAACCTAACCTAACCTAACCTAACCTAACCTAACCTAACCTAACCTAACCTAACCTAACCTAACCTAACCTAACCTAACCTAACCTAACCTAACCTAACCTAACCTAACCTAACCTAACCTAACCTAACCTAACCTAACCTAACCTAACCTAACCTAACCTAACCTAACCTAACCTAACCTAACCTAACCTAACCTAACCTAACCTAACCTAACCTAACCTAACCTAACCTAACCTAACCTAACCTAACCTAACCTAACCTAACCTAACCTAACCTAACCTAACCTAACCTAACCTAACCTAACCTAACCTAACCTAACCTAACCTAACCTAACCTAACCTAACCTAACCTAACCTAACCTAACCTAACCTAACCTAACCTAACCTAACCTAACCTAACCTAACCTAACCTAACCTAACCTAACCTAACCTAACCTAACCTAACCTAACCTAACCTAACCTAACCTAACCTAACCTAACCTAACCTAACCTAACCTAACCTAACCTAACCTAACCTAACCTAACCTAACCTAACCTAACCTAACCGAACCTAACCTAACCTAACCTAACCTAACCTAACCTAACCTAACCTAACCTAACCTAACCTAACCTAACCTAACCTAACCTAACCTAACCTAACCTAACCTAACCTAACCTAACCTAACCTAACCTAACCTAACCTAACCTAACCTAACCTAACCTAACCTAACCTAACCTAACCTAACCTAACCTAACCTAACCTAACCTAACCTAACCTAACCTAACCTAACCTAACCTAACCTAACCTAACCTAACCTAACCTAACCTAACCTAACCTAACCTAACCTAACCTAACCTAACCTAACCTAACCTAACCTAACCTAACCTAACCTAACCTAACCTAACCTAACCTAACCTAACCTAACCTAACCTAACCTAACCTAACCTAACCTAACCTAACCTAACCTAACCTAACCTAACCTAACCTAACCTAACCTAACCTAACCTAACCTAACCTAACCTAACCTAACCTAACCTAACCTAACCTAACCTAACCTAACCTAACCTAACCTAACCTAACCTAACCTAACCTAACCTAACCTAACCTAACCTAACCTAACCTAACCTAACCTAACCTAACCTAACCTAACCTAACCTAACCTAACCTAACCTAACCTAACCTAACCTAACCTAACCTAACCTAACCTAACCTAACCTAACCTAACCTAACCTAACCTAACCTAACCTAACCTAACCTAACCTAACCTAACCTAACCTAACCTAACCTAACCTAACCTAACCTAACCTAACCTAACCTAACCTAACCTAACCTAACCTAACCTAACCTAACCTAACCTAACCTAACCTAACCTAACCTAACCTAACCTAACCTAACCTAACCTAACCTAACCTAACCTAACCTAACCTAACCTAACCTAACCTAACCTAACCTAACCTAACCTAACCTAACCTAACCTAACCTAACCTAACCTAACCTAACCTAACCTAACCTAACCTAACCTAACCTAACCTAACCTAACCTAACCTAACCTAACCTAACCTAACCTAACCTAACCTAACCTAACCTAACCTAACCTAACCTAACCTAACCTAACCTAACCTAACCTAACCTAACCTAACCTAACCTAACCTAACCTAACCTAACCTAACCTAACCTAACCTAACCTAACCTAACCTAACCTAACCTAACCTAACCTAACCTAACCTAACCTAACCTAACCTAACCTAACCTAACCTAACCTAACCTAACCTAACCTAACCTAACCTAACCTAACCTAACCTAACCTAACCTAACCTAACCTAACCTAACCTAACCTAACCTAACCTAACCTAACCTAACCTAACCTAACCTAACCTAACCTAACCTAACCTAACCTAACCTAACCTAACCTAACCTAACCTAACCTAACCTAACCTAACCTAACCTAACCTAACCTAACCTAACCTAACCTAACCTAACCTAACCTAACCTAACCTAACCTAACCTAACCTAACCTAACCTAACCTAACCTAACCTAACCTAACCTAACCTAACCTAACCTAACCTAACCTAACCTAACCTAACCTAACCTAACCTAACCTAACCTAACCTAACCTAACCTAACCTAACCTAACCTAACCTAACCTAACCTAACCTAACCTAACCTAACCTAACCTAACCTAACCTAACCTAACCTAACCTAACCTAACCTAACCTAACCTAACCTAACCTAACCTAACCTAACCTAACCTAACCTAACCTAACCTAACCTAACCTAACCTAACCTAACCTAACCTAACCTAACCTAACCTAACCTAACCTAACCTAACCTAACCTAACCTAACCTAACCTAACCTAACCTAACCTAACCTAACCTAACCTAACCTAACCTAACCTAACCTAACCTAACCTAACCTAACCTAACCTAACCTAACCTAACCTAACCTAACCTAACCTAACCTAACCTAACCTAACCTAACCTAACCTAACCTAACCTAACCTAACCTAACCTAACCTAACCTAACCTAACCTAACCTAACCTAACCTAACCTAACCTAACCTAACCTAACCTAACCTAACCTAACCTAACCTAACCTAACCTAACCTAACCTAACCTAACCTAACCTAACCTAACCTAACCTAACCTAACCTAACCTAACCTAACCTAACCTAACCTAACCTAACCTAACCTAACCTAACCTAACCTAACCTAACCTAACCTAACCTAACCTAACCTAACCTAACCTAACCTAACCTAACCTAACCTAACCTAACCTAACCTAACCTAACCTAACCTAACCTAACCTAACCTAACCTAACCTAACCTAACCTAACCTAACCTAACCTAACCTAACCTAACCTAACCTAACCTAACCTAACCTAACCTAACCTAACCTAACCTAACCTAACCTAACCTAACCTAACCTAACCTAACCTAACCTAACCTAACCTAACCTAACCTAACCTAACCTAACCTAACCTAACCTAACCTAACCTAACCTAACCTAACCTAACCTAACCTAACCTAACCTAACCTAACCTAACCTAACCTAACCTAACCTAACCTAACCTAACCTAACCTAACCTAACCTAACCTAACCTAACCTAACCTAACCTAACCTAACCTAACCTAACCTAACCTAACCTAACCTAACCTAACCTAACCTAACCTAACCTAACCTAACCTAACCTAACCTAACCTAACCTAACCTAACCTAACCTAACCTAACCTAACCTAACCTAACCTAACCTAACCTAACCTAACCTAACCTAACCTAACCTAACCTAACCTAACCTAACCTAACCTAACCTAACCTAACCTAACCTAACCTAACCTAACCTAACCTAACCTAACCTAACCTAACCTAACCTAACCTAACCTAACCTAACCTAACCTAACCTAACCTAACCTAACCTAACCTAACCTAACCTAACCTAACCTAACCTAACCTAACCTAACCTAACCTAACCTAACCTAACCTAACCTAACCTAACCTAACCTAACCTAACCTAACCTAACCTAACCTAACCTAACCTAACCTAACCTAACCTAACCTAACCTAACCTAACCTAACCTAACCTAACCTAACCTAACCTAACCTAACCTAACCTAACCTAACCTAACCTAACCTAACCTAACCTAACCTAACCTAACCTAACCTAACCTAACCTAACCTAACCTAACCTAACCTAACCTAACCTAACCTAACCTAACCTAACCTAACCTAACCTAACCTAACCTAACCTAACCTAACCTAACCTAACCTAACCTAACCTAACCTAACCTAACCTAACCTAACCTAACCTAACCTAACCTAACCTAACCTAACCTAACCTAACCTAACCTAACCTAACCTAACCTAACCTAACCTAACCTAACCTAACCTAACCTAACCTAACCTAACCTAACCTAACCTAACCTAACCTAACCTAACCTAACCTAACCTAACCTAACCTAACCTAACCTAACCTAACCTAACCTAACCTAACCTAACCTAACCTAACCTAACCTAACCTAACCTAACCTAACCTAACCTAACCTAACCTAACCTAACCTAACCTAACCTAACCTAACCTAACCTAACCTAACCTAACCTAACCTAACCTAACCTAACCTAACCTAACCTAACCTAACCTAACCTAACCTAACCTAACCTAACCTAACCTAACCTAACCTAACCTAACCTAACCTAACCTAACCTAACCTAACCTAACCTAACCTAACCTAACCTAACCTAACCTAACCTAACCTAACCTAACCTAACCTAACCTAACCTAACCTAACCTAACCTAACCTAACCTAACCTAACCTAACCTAACCTAACCTAACCTAACCTAACCTAACCTAACCTAACCTAACCTAACCTAACCTAACCTAACCTAACCTAACCTAACCTAACCTAACCTAACCTAACCTAACCTAACCTAACCTAACCTAACCTAACCTAACCTAACCTAACCTAACCTAACCTAACCTAACCTAACCTAACCTAACCTAACCTAACCTAACCTAACCTAACCTAACCTAACCTAACCTAACCTAACCTAACCTAACCTAACCTAACCTAACCTAACCTAACCTAACCTAACCTAACCTAACCTAACCTAACCTAACCTAACCTAACCTAACC
Organism: Archips xylosteana; assembly: GCA_947563465.1. Classification (NCBI taxonomy): domain Eukaryota; kingdom Metazoa; phylum Arthropoda; class Insecta; order Lepidoptera; family Tortricidae; genus Archips; species Archips xylosteana. Next base: position 19,835,017 of record OX387361.1, on the reverse strand, counting down.
TAACCTAACCTAACCTA
>OX387361.1:19822500-19830000 GCA_947563465.1 Archips xylosteana | reverse complement strand
ACCTGTATTTTGTGCGGGCTAAGTGGCTTTACGTAGCTGTATGTTTTTAAAATTTTTAATTCGGCTCTATACTTAGAGTTTTTTCGGAAAACCAAATTTTTCGTTTTTCCGAAAATTTTTCTCTATTTTAATTATTTTTAAATTTCTTTCTATTGTGTCTTGTGCGCCTTATTTTCCTGTATTTTTTGTGTATTTTTTCATATTTTTGTGGCCAGTAGTTCGGGATTAATTAATTTTTTTCTAAATTATCTTATAAATTCTAAATTTTTATTATTTTGTATTTTTTGACACCGTGACGGTGCTTAGGAAGGTGGTTTCCATCGACTGAAGCACCAACGCGGGTTGGTTATCTCTTATTTTAAAGAAATTAGACTTTTTCGGCCATTTTGTTTTTAGGTACCAGTTTTTATTTCCTAGTTATCTCCCGAACCCCTGGCCGTAGAATTTTGGGAAAACTTTTCATAGCTTCTATTTTTCGGCCCCTACGCGCTCCCATCAAAATTTTTTAATTCTGGCGCATAAAGATTTTTTGTGCTGGAAACAATTTAGGGAGCAAGAGGAGGTCAAGGGAGTACTCCTGGAGAAAGCCCGGTAGCTCTGCGACGCCTGGTTCCGAAGTTATCAACTCCTAAAGTTGGAGTTTGACAGCTCGGCGGCCATTTTCTTTTTCTTTCAGCCGTCATAGCTAAGGAACTAGGAGCCGTAGCGATCTGCGGTTTTCTCCAGTAGATCCGGGGGCTTGTTGACTACCCGCCCCTCTACTTTTCAGGCCATTTCAGGCCCTGAAAAATTTGTCTCCCGGAATTGGTTCCGGCGGCTAGAGGAGTTAGAGCGAAGCCGGACATAGAAAATTCCACGGTTCTACGACCACCGGGAGCGGAGTTATTGGCGGTCAAAAACTGTGTTTGACAGTTCTGGCCGCCATCTTGGGGTTTTTCCTCCTCCGATATCTCCGGAACGGTGAGTCTTAGAGCTCTGCGGTTTTCTTTGTTAGGGAGCCCGGTCGGAACTCTACCCGACGAGACTTTTTTCAGGAAGGATCTGGACACTTTGTTCCTGAAAAATTTTCAGGACTCCGATCTTCCTGAAACAGGTCTCCAACGGAGCGTCTCGAAGAGCTCTCTTAGGGGAAGGAAACCGCGTTCCGATTGGACCACTGGTTCCCGAGATACGTCCTGGTTTCGGTTTTCGGCGGCCATTTTGTTTTTGGTACCGAAAGCTGTGACCGGTCATATCTCTGGAACCCTTGGGGCTAGCGGGACGTGCTTGGTGTCCCCTAGGAGCGCTCGGGGAGAGCTATCCCTTGGGTGGAGTCACGTTGCTCTACATAGAGCCGAATTAGGTTTAAGACGTAAAAATTTTTATTTTTACATTTTTGTTAATTTTAAGTATTTTTAAGACCTGTGCTGTATAGCGCAAGTATATTGTGTTTAGAATACCCGCTCTATATAGAGTTAGAATTATAAAAAATTACCTTTTGACTTTTATTTTCTGGTATTTTTATTGTTGTTTTTTCCTGACTGTTGTGTGTTTTGGACTGACTCTTGATAGAGTCAAGTTGACAAAATTTTTTGATTTCTTCCTATTGTGGTTTTATTTGACGGGCGGTCCCTTTACAACTGCCCACTAACTTAGTGACAGAGTCTGGGACTCACATTATTACCCTTTTTCATTTCATTTATTTTGTTAATTGATTTCTTGGGGATACGATTGATACCTTTTATAACTTCTACAAATTGACCGGTGTCAGTTGTATCTACCTTTTCTAGCGCACACTCGAATTCCTCCATCATGTTCGGGATCAGGACCCCTGTTGGGAAGGCTGCAGGGGAAAGGTCTCTCCTTAATAGAACGAGCCCGGAAGTTGTGGCCAGGCAGGATCTTGGGGGGTGGGAGGCTGGACTGCTTAACACTACCCAGACTTTGTCGGGCGATGTCGCTGGGGCGGGTCCCTCGAGGCCGAGAACATCTACCTTGCAGAGTGGCAAACCATCGGCCGCTCCTAAAACTTCGAGCCCTGGTGCGGATCCAGTCTCGGAGAGGTTGGCTGAGGCGAGGAGGGTTCTCCATAAGGGGAAATTTCACCTTGACGCAGCTAGAAATATTAAGTCGACCATCAAGGCTGAGGTGACTATCGCCCTGGATAGACTGTACCAGCTGGTTAAGAGTGCTGACGGGGGTAAGGTAATTGCTAAGCCTAAGCCAAAGCCTAAAGGAGAGCAGGCAGGTTCAAGGCAGGTAGAGCAGAGGGAATCTTTTGTTGGGGAGACTTCTCACCCTGTTGACCATGAGCTGTCGAAGAGGTTGGAAGAGCACCAGAAGTTGATTATGGTCAACAGTAGAAAGATGGATGAGTTGAAAGAAACTCTTGAATTCACCCTAGAAAAGCTTGCTGAGAAAACCTATGCTGAAGCAACTGCGGGCCACTCTGGGGAACCGTCTCGGGGGCGTGGGACTTTGCACTCAGTGTGCGTGTCCTCGAAAATCGAGACGGAGACTGGAGAGGTGGTCCTTAACAAGATAAGAGAGGCAGTGGATGCAAAGGAGGGGTGGATCAAGGTGGAAAGGGTGAGAAAGGCGAAGGATAGGAAGGTTATTATCGGATTGAGGACGAAAGAGGATAGGGATAGGATAAAGGAGCGGCTGAAGGCGAATGGAGCTGATCTTAGCGTCGAGGAAGTGGTCAACAAGGACCCGTTGTTGGTCCTCAGGAGTGTTCTCGCGGTCAACTCTGATGAGGACATAGAGAGGGCCCTGAGGAACCAGAATCGGGGTGTTTTCCACGACCTCGACGCTGAAAACGACAGGTTAAAGGTTAGATATAGGAGGAGAACAAGGAACCCCCACACCGTTCATGTCGTGATGAGCGTTTCGCCTACGGTCTGGCGAAGAATGCTTGACAGGGGTTATGCTCATATAGACCTGCAGCGTGTTCGGGTCGAGGACCAGACCCCGTTGATACAGTGCACCCGCTGTCTGGGTTTTGGTCACGGCAAGAAGTACTGCACGGAGTCGGTTGACCTGTGCGGTCATTGCGGTGGCCCACACCTGAGGAGCGGGTGTGCTGATTTTCTGGCGAATGTACCCCCGTGCTGCAGGAATTGCGCGAAGGGTGGGTTGGAACATGCGGAGCACAATGCGTTTAGCCACGATTGCCCTACTAGGAAGAGATGGGATGAGATAGCTAGGGCAACCGTGGCTTACTGCTAAGGGCAGCCAGGTGGTAAACAAGGTGTATAAGATGGCCCAAGCTAACCTTCGGCGATCCAAACTGGCGACTGATGAGTTGATGGTCGAGGCGGTGAAACGAAATATAGCAGTTGCTCTAATCCAGGAGCCGTACGTGGGGTCGATTGGGGAAATGAGGGGTCGCAGAGGGGTGAGGATTTTCCAGAGTACTAGTGTGGGCGGGGGAACTGTCAAAGCTGCAATAGCGGTGTTTGATCAAGATTTAGATGTTGTACAGTTCCCCAAACTTACTACCAATAACATCGTGGTGGTAAGGATCCAGACTGGTGCCTGGAGAATCACTCTAACCTCTGTTTATCTTGAATGCCCCCAGCGTGATCACCCCATTGGTGCGGACCTGGATCGTTTGGCCCACATAAGCCAGCAAGTCGGTGCGTCGGGGTGGATTGTCGGAGGTGACATGAACGCGAAGAGCATGTGGTGGGGGAGTCCGGTTACCGATCATAGGGGGGAAGAGCTCGCCGGTTGTATTGATGAGCTGGGTCTGGCTGTGTTAAATCAAGGAGACGTGCCTACTTTTGATACTGTTAGAGGGGGAAAGAGGTACCAAAGCTTTGTTGACGTTACGGCCTGCTCATTGAACATCTTGAGCTTCGTTGATAACTGGAGAGTGGAGGAGAATCTCACGTGCTCGGACCACAATGGTATAGTGTTTCACGTCAAATTACAAAAATCCAAAGGCACATGTATACACAGAACAACTAGGAAATACAATACAAAGAAAGCTAATTGGGTTGAGTTTAATGAGAAACTTAACCAATTACTCACTGCAAACAAAATTACCGTCACAGACATAGAAAACATACATAACACAACACAGTTAGAAGCAACTACACAGAAACTCATACATACAATAGACATAGCATGCACACACACAATGCCAAGTAAAAAATCAAGTGAAACACTTACCGTGCCGTGGTGGTCCGAGGAACTCGCTGAGATGAAGAGAGAGGTCACTCGAAGGAAGCGCAGGATTAAATGGGCAGCTCAAATCCGGAGGTCCAAAGTGGTGCAGGAGTACCTAGAACAGAAGGAAAAGTATGAGTCAGCGGCAGCCAAAGCTCAAATTGACAGCTGGAGGGAGTTTTGTGGTAGGCAGGACAGGGAGAGCATCTGGGATGGGATTTATAGGGTAATAGGTAGGACGACGCGGAGGAATGAGGACCTTCCGCTGGTAAAGGATGGAGAGACCCTGGACTCGAAGGGATCCGTCAGATTGCTAGCGGAAACCTTTTACCCGGAGGACGTTGAAGACGGTGAAAACAGCCACCATCGTGACACCCGACTGAGAGCCGAAATGGTGAACGCCGGGGAGCAAGTTGGTGCTTGCGACCCGCCGTTCACCATGGAGGAACTCATGACGGCAAGCGAGTCTTTTAACCCGAAAAAGGCCCCTGGGGAAGACGGGTTTACCGCCGATATATGTCTTCGCGTCGTGAAGGCCCACCCGGAGCTCCTTTTGCTTCTTTTTAATAAGTGTCTTGAATGTGGCTATTTCCCTGTCGCCTGGAAGAGAGCAGTTGTGATAGTGCTGCGAAAGCCTGGCAGGGGTGATTACACCGTTCCGAAGTCCCATAGACCTATAGGCCTCTTGTCGATCTTGGGCAAAACATATGAGAAGCTGTTGGTGACTCGCCTCAAGTATCATTTATTACCGAGGATGAGCCCCCGCCAGTACGGATTCATGCCGCAACGTAGCACCGAAGACTCCCTCTATAACCTTATGCAGTATATCCGCAAAAAACTAGATGAGAAGAAGATGGTAACTATAATTTCTTTGGATATAGAGGGAGCCTTCGATAGTGCATGGTGGCCAGCTATAAGAGTTCGACTGGCGGAGGAGAACTGTCCGCTGAACTTGAGGAGGGTCATCGACAGTTATCTTAAAGATCGCGAGGTTGTAGTCAGATATGCTGGTGAGGAGCATATTAGGTCTACGGGGAAGGGTTGTGTGCAGGGTTCCATAGGAGGCCCGATCCTATGGAATCTCCTTTTGGACCCTCTACTTAAGGATCTAGAGGATGGAGGGAACTACTGCCAGGCTTTCGCGGACGATGTAGTGATGGCTTTCGACGGAAGTACATCTCAAGAGATAGAGGGGCGGGCGAACCTCGCTCTCGAACATGTTTGGGCTTGGGGTGTCAAAAACAAACTTAGGTTTGCTCCACATAAAACTAGCGCGATGATTATCACGAAAAAACTTAAATATGACACCCCACGCTTGATCATGGGGGGGATCGAGGTTTGTTTTGCGGAGGAGATAAAACTTCTGGGTGTAACTATTGACAGCAAGCTTACGTTTAACACCCATGTGAGCAATGTTTGTCGTAAGGCGACGGGGATTTATAAACAGCTGGCAAGGGCGGCAAAAGTGAGCTGGGGGCTTCACCCTGCTGTGGTTAAAACCATATATGTGGCAGTCATTGAGCCGGTGATCCTGTACGCAGCAAGCGTGTGGGCACCGGCTGCGGAAAAACTAATGACGAGGAAGAAATTTGAGGTGGTGCAGCGCGGCATCGCGCAGAAACAGTGTGGTGCCTACCGCACTGTCTCCTTGGACGCGGCAATGCTGTTGGCGGGGATGCTCCCGCTTGACCTCCGAGTTCGTGAGGTGGCCTCATTGTATGAGGCCAAGAGGGGGGTAAATCTGCCGCAGCTGGGTGACAGGGAGGTAGAGCGGATGGGATCTGCATTGGAGGTGCCACATCCAGCCGAGCGATTTGGTATCGAGTTTGGTATCTTAGGCGACCAGGAGGCTCTCGATAGGACTGGTAGTTTTGACACCCGGATTTATACCGATGGGAGCAAGATTGGCGGCAGGGTTGGTGCCGCATTGTCGCTTTGGCAGGGCGGTGCCGAGACCAAGGCTGTCAGGCTTGCTCTCCCGGTATATTGTACCGTATACCAGGCTGAGCTTCTGGCGCTTTGTGAGGCCACTAATGTCGCTCGTAATAGCGGGAGGTCTTCTTTTGGGGTTTTCAGCGACTCTAGGGCGGCTTTACAAACCATTGCGAACTATCGTTGCCTCCACCCGCTGGCCATAATGGCTAGGGAGAATATCAGATCCATCTCCCTCCAGGGCAAGGATATTTCCTTGTTCTGGATAAAGGCCCATGCGGGTTTGGAAGGCAACGAGAGGGCCGACCGGTTAGCTAAAGAGGCCGCTGAGGGCTCCAAGAGGAGACCGAATTACGATTTTTGCCCGGTGTCATACGTCAAGCGTATCCTTCGCAGGGATACGCTTGACGTATGGAACCGGAGGTATAAAGATGGAAAAACCGCGTCAACCACTAAAGTCTTTTTCCCGGATGCGGTGGAGGCATATGGGTTGGTCAGAAAGATAGTTCCTCGTGGTGCTCTGACACAGGTGTTGACCGGGCACGGTGGGTTCTCTGAGTACTTAAACCGGTTTAAGTGCAAGGAGGACCCATCGTGCTCTTGTGAGCCGGGTGTACCAGAGACCATAATCCATTTGATCTTGGATTGTCCCATATATAGTTTGGAAAGGTTTAATGTTGAAAGTGAATTGGGTATCAAGCTTACAAAGGGAATTTTAAAAGATGTAATTAGTGGCAAAAGTAGTGATAAGTTTATTAAATATTGTTTAAACATAGCTAATAAGGTAATTGTTAAGAATAAAACGAGGAAAGTATAGTATGCTAATATGATATAATGTATTATATTTAAAATTAGCATACATAAAATGGATGTATAACGTAATAGTTTAAGCAAATGTAATGATTGTAGGACAATGTAGTTATGATGAGCAAACAAGATGGTTGTAGGTAACCTGAGCTTGTATAGTTGTTAATAAGTTTATCAGTAATTAAGTATTAAGTTATGTAATAGAGTAAGAAACTATTGTGGGACGCATTTGTATATTTGTATTTGAAATAAAAATTTGTACCCTGGAACCTATTCCCCCCTGTTAGTTTTAAGGAAGAGTGCAAGAGGATCGGTGTATATGTGGACTGCTTAAATGATTGACGAGAATGGTAATAGAGGCCGGAATGAGAGAAGAATTTATAATAATAAAGATAGTTAATAAGTCAGCTAGTGTAGTTTGAAGGGTCGGGAGCCCAAGGAATATATGAGGATGGTATAGAAGAAAGATAACGTATGCAGAATAAAAGTACGAGAAGAATATATGATGGAACTGGAATGAGAGATGTTGCGAATATAGGCCCTGCATTTCATGTGGGGGTAGCTAGAAAAAAAAAAAAAAAAAAAAAAAAAAAAAAAAAAAAAAAA